>JAMPIV010012765.1:0-215232 GCA_024509875.1 Oreohelix idahoensis
CTGAATGGCAAAGGAGGCTTTCAATAACACGAAAAGCATTTTGTGCAACAAATCTTTGTCAATGGAAGTAAGAAAGAGAGTTTTCAGGGTTATACTGAGCAAGTTTTGACATTTGGAAGTGAGACATGGACAATTAACAAACCAACGAGAAAATCCACAGATCCCAAAGAGATGTGCTTTTAAAGCGATATTAAGGGTATCATTGACACGTAGAACGAGTTATGAGGATGTCCTGAAAGAAAACCATCGGTATAGGAAGCTCACTACATGTATTTGAAGGACGCTATCCGCATTCTTTTGGCACGTTATCAGACGTAGAATAGTGACTACATTATGGCAACAGGACGGATTGAAAGGACTAAAAAGATAGAGAATGGTATAGAGAGAAGATGTCCAAGAGTTTTGACATCGTGAGCACGGAAAGACGACAATAACAGAGTTTGATAAACAGAGGTGGAGACAGATGGTAGTGGAAAGACGTCAATAACAGAGTTGTTAAACAGAGCTTGGAGACAGATGGTAAGTGGAAAAGACGTCCAATAACAGAGTTGTTAAACAGGGCTGGAGACAGAAGGTAGTGGAAAAAAAATGTTCCCATTGTCCGTTGGAACTGTACTTGAAAAAGACGGGGAAAAAAAAAAACCAAATACACGTTTACAACATAAGAAAACTGAAACTAAACCTGACTGCACATAGTCCTCTGTGATCGTTTTTCCACTGTTGTTTTTAATCTTACTTACTTACTGACTTAGTCTTTCCCCTTATATACCGTGAGGTGTAGAGATTTGGAAAGAGAGCGCCGGACTATCCTATCGGCTGTCTTCCTCCTGGCCTGGTTCCATTCTAGTCCTCGGTCCTTCAAAGATTGTCTAATGTTGTCCTCCCAGCGGACTCTGGGTCGTCCTGGGGGTCTGGATCCCTGGCTCTTTGTTTCCCCTGCTTGTCGTGGTAGCCGATTTTCTCCCATTCTGCAGACATGGCCAAACCATCTTAGTTGGGACTGTTCTACTTGGGTCTGCAGGGGGTGGGATTTTAGGCCTTGACATATCGTCTGGATGCGGACCATGTCTCTTCGTGTTACTTTAACCACCTTCCTCAGATATCTCATTTCTGAGGTTTGGATCTGGCTTTTGTGGGTTGTAGTCATTGCCCACGACTCGCATCCATATGTCAAGACTGGGACATAGGTGGAGCGGTATACAGCCATCTTCGTTTTCTTACCAACCTCTCTCTTGTTGAGGAATCCTCAATTTATGGCCTGAAAAATTCTTCCAGCTGCTGCTTTTTGAGTGGCCAACTCTTCTTTGATGCCTCCCTTTCGGTCTATAATAGCACTGAGATATTAAAAAGTGGTCGAATTGCTCCAGGACCTGTTCTCCCAGCTCAATCTGATGTCTTCTTTTTTCTCGTGATATCACCATGGAATTAGTTTCTAGAGCTGCTTATGACCTTCCCTCTCTTCTCCAGCTTTTCTTTACAGACATGCAGGTTGGATTGGAGATGTGCCTGATTTAGCAATCAGGGCAACATCATCAGCAAATGCCAGCTCTGAAATACATACCTGTCTCATCTTCCAGTACCCCACTGAATACTTTCTTGTTCTCTCCTTACATGCCTTGATAACATCGTCCATGAAGAGTATGAAAAGATAAGGCGACAGGATATGACCTTGTCTTACACCAGTGGTGGTCCTGAACTCTTCTGACTTATGGTTTGCTGTCCTCACAAAATTTCTGCAAGACTTGTAGAAGCTCTGTATAGCATGAATCAGAGGTGCTGGAATGTTCTTCCTTGCCAAACAGTCCCAAAGTTTGCTCCAGGGGACCCTGTCAAACGATTTTTCCAGATCTATGAAACAAAGATGGATCTCACTCTTATACTCAAAAGCCTTTTCATCACTCAGCTGTCTGAGTGTGCAGATTAGGTCTTGAGTACTTCGGTTTGCTCGGAATCCGCACTCGACCTCATCCAATTGTGGCTCAGCTAGGCGCCAGAGTCTCTGCTCTAGGATTCTAGAGTAGATTTTAAGGACACTGAGAAGGGATATGCCTCTATGGTTTCCACATTGTCGATTGTCATCCTCTTTGAAAATTAGTGTTATGATGGCAATCTCACAATCCTTTGGTATGGTCTTGTTGCACCACGCTGCCTGTAGGACCCTTAAGAGTAATAGGTCGCCTAATGCTCCCATGTACATAACCATTTCTGGTGTTATACTATCATGTCCTGCTGCTTTGCCCATCTTGATTTTCTCCAGTGCTGCTTCAGCTTGTCCATCTTTATGTCATCTTCATCACCATTGGTTTCCTCTTCTGTGCTAGTGGTTATCATTTCTGATGCTTGACCTTGCTCACCATCAAGGAGTTCTGAGAAATATTCTTTCCAACTTTCCATTACTTCCTTCGGGGCAGTAAGCAATTTGCCTTGCTTGTCCTTTATAAATTTGAGAGGGCATTGTTTTTCCTTCCTCATGTTCTTTAGGGTCTTATAGAACAATTTCTGGTTTTCTTGCGCATCGTTTTCTAGCTTTTCTCCAAATTCTTCCCAGGACTTCTGTTTTGCTGCTAGCACCGTGTTCTTTGCTTCTATTCTGAGTATCACATATTCTCTATATTTCTCTATTTGTCCTGCTGTGTTTTTAGCTCCTAAGTATTTTTTCCATGCCATTTTCTTCTCTTATTTTCTCTTTGACTTCCTTTGTCCACCAAGGTGTCCTCTTTCTCTTGTTCCCAAGTTGGACTTCACCACGTGCTTCTGCAGCAGCTGTCTTTATGGTGTCCTTGAATTTAATCCAGAGGGTTTCTAAGTCATCAGCTTGTTCTGTGTTTCTCACCACTGTAGCAATAAGCCCCTGATATCTGGTCTTAATTTCTGGCTCTCTCAGCTTGTAGGTCTTAATGCTCTTTTCTCCCGTGTGTTTACTTGGTTTCTTGTGTGATGTTAGGCAGGTCCTAGGCTGAGCAACTCTTTTAGTTGTTCTTTTGATTGTAAGCAGGTAGTTAACACTTCCAATCTCTGGCCCCCTCCATACTCTAGCATCCCGGACATATTTGAACGAGCTCCTTCTAACTATGGCATAGTCGATCACTGACTTCTCATTCTTTGTTGGTTCACATCTAGTGTATGCATGTATGCGCTTATGGGGGAACTTTGTGTTTGTAATGATCAGATTCTGTTCACTGCAGAATCTAAGGAGTCGCTTTCCATTGTCATTGAGAGTATCTTCTCCATATCTTCCGATAACTCCATCCCATCTAGCATGGTCATTTCCAACTCTGGCATTTAAATCTCCAAGCATGATAATTTCATTTAGGCAGTCATCCACTGTCCTTTGAAGCAGCTCGAAGAATTTCCCCTTGACCTCTGCTCTCTCATCCTCATTTGGCCCATACACTATGACCAGGTTGACTATGGTTTCGCCTTCTTTTAGTTTTACAACCATAATGCGCTCCGAGACAAAGTTCCATCCCTTGATACTATCTTTTTGGTTTTTGGCCACAATGCAACCCACACCTTTAGCTCTTTCAGATATGGGTACACCACTGTACAGCAGCGTGTTGCCATATGACATACACTTATATTAATAATTCAGTAGTTGTAGACTGTCCCCTCAGTCATAATTGACTATTGGGAAGCGCCCCTGAGGTGATAACTGACTATTGGGAAGCGCCCCTGAGGTGATAACTGACTATTGGGAAGCGCCCCTGAGGGGATAACCCTCAGCTGCTAGTTTTACCTGTTGTTCCTGTCGGTGTGTTCTTTTTTTCTTCTGATTGTTGTGAGAGCTTATTTTCGCCTAGTCTGAAGTGGCATCATAGGGAGCATCGCCACTTGGTACGATTTGCAGCTTCATCCTCCCAGGTTGCTGAATTTATGTCCAGTGCCTTTATGTCTTACTTGCACACATTTCTGAGCCTCAGCTGCTGTCGTCCGACTGTTCTTTTGCCATCTACCAGTTGTCCATAGAAGATATCTTCAGGGATACAACCATTGTCCTTGTGGCGGACATATCCAGCCCGTGTAGTCTGTACTGTCTAAGCAGTGTATACATGCTTCGAATGCCAGCATGTGGCATCAAATCCACATTTGTCACTTTGTCCTTCCACAAAGTACCAAGTTTGATAGTAGTAGTAGCTGAAGAAAAAGAAGATGAAAAAGAAGAAGACAAAGAAGATAAACGAACGAACAAACTTTATTTTCAAAGGGCTGAGAATTTGGCTCGCATGCCCGTCTGACATTCTGCCCTTCCTTTCTCTCGTCTTTTATACTGATTTCATTTATTCTCACATGCATTTTACCCATCAATGTAAAGGAATTCAACGTTGTAAAGGTAAAATAAGAGCATACTCACATTCACAGTATCTAATTACATACATGAAATAAAATATGTTGAAAAGTACAAACTAAGTATCACCATGAAATAAAATATGTTGAAAAGTACAAACATCATCATTAAACCTACATTCGTTATTATATTATTTGTTCGCAAATAAAAAACTCATAAAATATTCGAAAAGTCTATGATTGTATGAATAGGGACTTAGGTTGTTATGTTTTAGATAATGTGAAAGATAGTTCCAAAGATGAGCAGCAGAGTAAGCTAAGCTTTTCTTGAATACGTCAAGTCTAGGCTTGGGCACTTGTATTTTGTTAAGGCATTTGACTGCGTCTTTCATTGTATTTGAACATTGGCCAGATATGTTGGAGCATTCTGTGACAGGATTTTGTGAACAAATTTAGCTTTGTTGAACAGAAAGCACTTTCTTAGAGGCAGTATTTTGAGATCTTTATATAGATTTACACACTGTGTTTGGTAGTTGTCTGAAACTAGACGCACTGCACGCTTTTGTAGTGAATGGAGTCTTTTTGTGTTGGACATAGAACAACCATCCCAGATTGTGGAGCAATAGTCAAGGTTTGTTTGTATGTGAGATATATAGAACAATTTACGTGCATCTTCATCTATACTGTTCAAAAAAAAGAAACGCAACATTATTGCAGTGGTAATGGACACCAAATTTCAAACTTGCACCAAAATTTTATTTTACAGAATTAATGTTTCAATCTTGGCATGAAGAAACTTTCAGACTTTAACAATGAAATGATGTTCATTAAATTTGGTTTGGACTTTTATTCATTGCGACTGAGGCCTCCGTTTCAGTAAGGTGTATGGCCTCCTCTGGCCTCTATCAGAGAACGACATCTTCCTGACATTGATCAGATTAGCCGTTGGATCTGTTGTGGGATCGCTGCCCACTCTTCCCGCAGTGCAAGAGACACTGTCGGAGATTGGCTGGAGCCACGTCTCGCTGGCGGAGTCGTCTGTCGAGGTCATCCCATAAGTGTTCTATGGGGTTCATGTCTGATGACATGGCTGGCCACGGAATGGTCTGGACGTTATTGTCAGCAAGGAACTGGGTGGTGAGCTGTGCCACATGAGGTCGAGCATTATCCTGCTGAAAAATCGACCTTCGTGCAGCCAGAAGTGGAAGGACGTGAGGACGAGGAATTTCAGCGACGTATCATTGGGCATTCAGGCATCCTTCAATTTGCACCAGGTCCCTTCTTCCCACGAAGTTGATCGCCCCCCACATCAGTACACCTCCACCACCATGTGGAGGAGCCTCATCAACGCTGTTCTGGGCGTAGCGCTCATGGACTCTGCGGTAAACTCTTCTCCGTCTATCGTGTCGCTGGAGCACAAAAAATGATTCATCACTAAACCAAACCCGTCTCGTCATTCCCAACGGTTCATTGACGATGCTGGTTCGCCCACTGCAGTCGGTTCTGGCGATGCCGGTGCATAAGAAAAATCGACCTTCGTGCAGCCAGAAGTGGAAGGACGTGAGGACGAGGAATTTCAGCGACGTATCATTGGGCATTCAGGCGTCCTTCAATTTGCACCAGGTCACTTCTTCCCACGAAGTTGATCGCCCCCCACATCAGTACACCTCCACCACCATGTGGAGGAGCCTCATCAACGCTGTTCTGGGCAAAGCGCTCATGGACTCTGCGGTAAACTCTTCCCCGTCTATCGTGTCGCTGTAGCACAAAAAATGATTCATCACTAAACCAAACCCGTCTCGTCATTCCCAACGGTTCATTGACGATGCTGGTTCGCCCACTGCAGTCGGTTCTGGCGATGCCGGTGCATAAGAAAAGGACCTCTGTAGGGTCTTCTAGCCCAAAGACCAGAGTGGTGCAGCCGGTTCCTGACCGTTTGATCTGAAATTCGACAAGCTGCTGACATTAACTGGACTGTGGAGGACACAGATGCAGGTCGATTCCTGAAGTGACGCAGCCGTATGAAGCGGTCTTCGGCAGGAGTTGTGACTCTGGGTCTTCCACTGCGCGGCTGGTCTGCCACTGAGCCAGTTTCTTGAAATCGCCTCCAAAGGCGACTAATGGTGCTTCTAACCACATTAAATTGTTTGGCCACTACACTTTGTGACTATCCAGTCTGTAAACGTCCAATGATGATGAGTCGTTCTGTAGTGAGACGAGCCATACTTGCGCATTGAATTTTCAACTGAATTTATTCGAGGAGCGTCAATCTTTTATAGGCATTCAATAATGTGGTCAGAGTTTTTTGTGCTCAGTAAGTTTCACAGGATTCTCATGAACCTGTCACGAGTTATTGTCAAAAATGTTGTTTTGACCTTGACCTCTTTCATGACCTCACGAATCATGAGGTGAGTACAATTCAGGTAACCACAAGAAGTTAATGACCAGGTGGACACAGTCAATAGGTTGACTGATGTCCAATCAGTGAATATCTTTTATAAAAGTAATACCAAAAACGTTGCGTTTCTTTTTTTGAACAGTATAGGAAATGTTTGATTTTAGCTAACTGGTAAACTTTCTGTGCCGTTTGCTTGGTCAGTGCATGTACATGTGAGTTCCAATTTAGATGCTGGTCAATGACTATTCCTAGAGTTTTATGTTCATTAACGTTTTCAATTGGTGAGGTACCAATGTAGATCTGAAGTGTTGTTTTCTCGGAATTTTGTAATGTTTGTCTAGTTGATATTTACATGCATTTTGTTTTAATTATATTTATTAGCATAGATAACAAAAAAGTAGAAGTAGTATTAGTAGTATTGGTAGAAAAAGTAGTAGTAGTAATAATAGTAGTAGCAGAAGTAGTAAAATTAGTAGTAGTAGCAAAAGAGAAAAAAAACAGAAAAAGAAGAAAGAGAAAGAGAAAAAGAAAGAGAAGAATTACTCTCCTCTTGAAACAGCTGACATCATGCACAATCATACTCACTATAATCAAGTTTAAACTGCTTAAAGGTCGCCTCGTAATCAGCGTACGAAAGCTTATAAACCGCATCTTTAGGTGATGTTACCAGTACCATACCCTCACCAGGAAAATTGGCTTCTGCTGCGGCCATGTTGATTCCGTGTAGATTTTAATATCTGAAAAAAAAAAGTTACAATAAGTGTTTAGACTAGACCAATGAAGGAAAATGAACGATTTATCTTTTTATAAGAAGAAACTGAAGACTTGTATCAATTGATGGTTGTGGAAGACAGAAGGAATTAATTAGTATGACATGATCGACAATGTGAAACTGATGACAAGATCCAGACATGATGCCAGTGGAAGAAGAGCTAAGGAACGCTGAAATGGTTTAGTGCACGCACTGATGGAATATGTTCATAGCATTAATAGGCACCCTTTGTTCTGGAATCTCCAATGAGAGATTGAAGGGACAAAACTGAAGAATGGAACTGTGGATACACGTGTAAGGAATAATGAAGACATGAAAAGATCTTGAACAGACAACACAGGTTCTAATGCTTGGCTTGAATTTTTGTGAGGACCTATGTTCCTTAGGGAGCATAAAAGTTATGATGGTGATGAAGATGTCTATCAATGACAAGAACTATACTACAATATGACTTTAATAAAGAATATATAACTCACAATGACATAAATATAACAGGACAAGAACTATACTACAATACGACTTTAATAAAGAATATATAACTGACAGGAGAGCATTATTTTGATATCATGGCCCATTTCTCCTACTTTGTCTTAACTGCTACCAAGTTATATCTACATACTTAGTCATTCTTCTTCTACCCTGGAGTGTAGAGGCTAGCCAGAGAGAGCGCCATACTATCCTACTGGCTGTCTTCCTTTGGGCATGGTTCCAGTCTAGTCCAAGAAATAGTCACCGTAATGTTCCATTACCGAGCAAGGAGCCACCATTATAGCTGATCCCACAAAAATCCTGCACAAAGCAGTTAGATGCTCTAGCAGCGATGATTTCTGTGACAATGTGTTTTAAGTGATAAGGTTGCCAGCTCTACGCACAGCCTCATGATAAGAAACTCTATACAGAGTTATACAGCCTCATGATAAGAAACTCTATACAGAGTTATACAGTGGCGGGCAATCTCATCATCAGATGTAGTCCCTCCATCGATCAAGTGTTTCGGTCCATTAATCTTCTTTACACTCTAAGGGGGGTGGGCACTCTTGGGTCATGATTTTCAAGTGTCAGGCTCCAGTTGTCTTGTGCTGGAAATTGAACCCACTCCCCCTAGGTTGTAGCTTTCAACTTCACTCTTAGATCCTGTTTTTATCCATGCGACAAACTGGATACAATTGTGAAAGTAACCCATATGTTGTAATTAAATTATTCTCCTGATTTCCATAAACCTGTTGCAGTTGTTCTACAGCCAGAACTATGCCCTTTCTACAGTTTCACTGAGCCTCTCGTTCTTGACTGTCCATTCAAACCCAACAGTTTCAGTAGATCTTACACTGAGGCAGCCACTAGACCTCTTGCAGCCATGACCCGTGCTGTGAACATGTCGTGTTTCAAGTCCGTGACCATATCATCATACTTGGCCACTTTTGACGTGTGTTGCTCGTCCAATCTAGATTCAAATGGCACGGCCAGCTCAACCATTATAATGTGCTATCATAACCATATTTGAGGGGCATTTAACGACATGCACGAGTGTGCAGTAT
Source organism: Oreohelix idahoensis (assembly GCA_024509875.1). Lineage (NCBI taxonomy): Eukaryota > Metazoa > Mollusca > Gastropoda > Stylommatophora > Oreohelicidae > Oreohelix > Oreohelix idahoensis. The sequence goes on from JAMPIV010012765.1 coordinate 8,990, forward strand.
TCCTATTCTTTCCTTATTCATTCATTTATTCTTCTTTCACTTCTCAAAAATCAAAAGTGCATAGGCCTTCAACAAACTTATGCCAGGTCTTCCTGTCACGTGCTATCAGTCCAAGGTTTTTCCATGTCTTCAACATTTATATATCTGTCACCAGTTCTCTTTTACATGTGTTCTTCAACCTTTATATATCTGTCACCAGTTATCTTTTACAAGTGTTCTTGAACCTTTATATATCTGTCACCAGTTCTCTGTTTGTCTGTCCACCATGGTACTGGATTTTTATGTTTTTTTTCTTCCTGTTTTTACCTTTTTGTGTTGGTTTTAAGTGTTCAGGCATATTCCTGTTTGGTATATATTTTATTGCTATTTTTAAAATCTCATTTGTTAGTTTTTCTGCAAATATATCAATACTGTTAGATTCAATTTGTTCTATGCTTAGTTTACTTAGCTCCAATTGGAAGGACTCCCAGTTTGCCTTTTTTTAGGTTGAATGTAGGTTTTGAGCTTCTTGGACTAGTTCTATATTTGTCGTTTAGGTTTATTTCTATGGGTAAGTGATCTGAGCTGGAGTCATTCAGTACTTCCCATTTAGCAGAGGCTAGGTTTGGTGTTATAATACTTATGTCTATTGCTGTATCTCCTCCACTGTTGCATGGGTTAACCCTTGTCACTGAGCCATCATTTAGTATGATTAGCTCAGCACTTTCAATGTAGTCCAACAGTCTTTTTCCTGCTGGATCATTACTGTTGTTACCCCATGCCTCATTGTGTGCATTAAAGTCACCTACCAATAATGTTCTTTGGTCTATTTGTGTGTTAATAGTGGTAATGTCCCTATCGGTTATATTACCCATGGGGCTATAAATGTTTATTATTTTTAAGTTATCTGGCTCACTGTCTAATGTTATACTTATTCCTTCAATATTTTCTGTGTTGAATTGTTCCCAATTTAATATTTTGTATTAAAAAGGCCACACCCCCTCCTCTTCCTTCAGGTACCCCCAAGCCCAGGCTTGACCTATTTAAAACTAGTTTGGCTTACTCAGCTGTTCATCTTTGGAACAATCTTCCCAATGACCTGAAAAACACGCAGAGTCCTTACTCATACAATCGTATACTGTTCAAATACTTTATGAGTGCTGATTATATGCCACCCTAACTAACTGTGTTGTACTTTTATCTAATATACTGTATGGAGGCTCTGATGATCTAGTTTTCATTACAATATACTTATTCTTAATATTATATTCTTAACTTATATTCTTAATTTTATGATCAGGTACTGTTAATGTATGCTGTTATACTTCCTTGTATTGTTGCACTGCCCTTAAATTAATACTTTCAGTACGCTGGAGAATGTTTGAGTAATAGTAATAAAAGATGAGCAAGAGGAAGGAAGAATGCAAGACGGGACTGTGTCCGATTTTCAACCCTTGGCAAATTAATTGCTCTCATATATGTCTATCTAACTATCGACCTTGTCTGATTGCGGTCTTGAGTTTGGGACAGAAAGACAGCGAGGAAAGTAACTGTTTACCCACCTCATCTTGATGAACCTAAATTTAAAAAAAAAAAAAGTCCGAGCCATTCAGTTGAACACCATATGAACATTTTACAAGTTCTTATAACATACCTCTGAATATGTCTCAAATCACTAATTTACAGTACGAAGAATTCGATTCTTATGTCTTGTTGTTATTGTTTCTGTTGTTTTTTTTTTAATTATTATTATTTTTTTTTTCAAATTCATTATTAATTTTTGTTTTTTTTTTAAATTATTTTTATTTTATTTTAAAAACACTTTAATTATGATGATTATTGCAAATGTAATATTACTTTTATAATGATAAATGCCTTAATAATGCTTAAAGTAAATGTGAGGATGAAAGGATATTAGTATACATGATGAGAGAGAGAGGAAGGGCAGAATGTCAGACGGGCCTGCGTGCCCAATTCTTAACCCTTTGAAAATAAAGTTCGTTCGTTCAGGTCTATCATTTCTAAGTGTTATATACCCTTGGTAGTTCAGTTTCTGTTTGGGGTTCAGGAGGGTTTCTTGTATTGCAAAAATGGGTTTTGCCTCCTTATACTGTCCCATAAGAGACAGCAGGTTCTTCCTGGCACCCCTACAGTTCCACTGAACTACTTTGATAGCTCTAGAGTCTTTGGTCCCCATTTAGTATGGTTAGCTTAGTTATGTTATTGTTTTTATTAGGTTCTTTGATAAAGGATCTACTTTTTTTGGGTTTGCTCACTATCTCTCATGTTCTCTACAAACTCATTATTCCAAGTAACCATTTTACTCCGAACTCTTTCTACGAAGTATGGTAGGTGTAGTTCCACTGTTTCCTTAAATTTTTCTTCCATATTTTCTTTGTTGTCCAGGTTTTTAATCATTTTATTCTCTTGTCTTTTTTCGTCTGACAACATAGCTCTGTCTCCATTTTTTTAAGGATTTCTTCATTAGCTTCTTTTATCTCTGCTATTTTTTTGAGGTCTCTCTCTATTTCCTTTTGTGCTGTTTTTATTTCTTCTAGTACCTGTCTGGCTTGGATGAGGTTATGTTCTGTCTCTTCTGTGTTGTCATCTTCTTTATTGTTTATGAGTGTTTTAATTTTATCTTCTTTCTGGATCTTTTCCTTTATGTCTTTCACTTCACTGGTTATTTGTTGTATTTGTTTCTTAATGATACTTTCTTGAGAGTTTTGAAGATGGTTGTTAGTTTTCTTTCTTTTATTTGCCAGAATAGTTTGTTTGTTTCTAGTGATTCTTTTAATATGTGTTTTGTTTCTTGATAGATTGGGCACCCTTGAAACCTGGCACTGTGGCTACCCTGGCAGTATGCACATTTTCTGTTTTTGTTTTCTCGTTTATAATCTTTATCCTCCTTAGCCATTGTACAGTCTGCGCGCTCCCGCACAGAAACTGCACCTAGTCGCTCTTTTACACACATGTTGCGTATGGCTAAAGCCTTGACAGTTTGTGCATTGTATAATGCTAGGTATGAATACCTGTCATTTTGGCTCTCTGGTGGAGTTTGACCTGCTTGGGTATTTCTGTGCCCTTTATATTTAGCACTACCACTGTAGCATTCTTTTGCTCTTTGGTTTTTATTCTTTCTACTTTTTCTTTCTTTGTTTGTGGGTTTTCATTCGTTATGTTAGTGTGGATCGCCTTTTCTGTTAGGTTTGAGTCGACCCCTTTGATGACAAATCTTCGGGTCTCCTTGATCAACTCGATCTGTGCCTTTATCCCATGTGCGAGTTGCACTTCTTTTGGGTTAGGCCTACTCTTTAATTCCTGTAGTAGTGCCTTGCCTTTTTCTGTGTTGCTTACCATGATTGTTACTCCATTTTTATGTTTTTGCATTTTGACAATATATTTTTTTCCTATTATTGCTTCCAGAATGACCAGGATTTTGTCATCCGGGAGAGATCTCAGTGTGGCTTCTGTTCCAGCTATCTGTGTTATTTTGATTCTGTTTTTGGTTTTTTTCTCCTCCTCTGGTTTCTTGACTGTTTTTGCTTGTGGTTTCACGGTTGTCCTCTTTCCTGTTTGTTTGTTTACTTTCCGGGTTTCTGCTTACTGCAGTTTTAATTGTGCCTCCTTTCCGATTTTCCTTTATTGTTTCTATTTTACCAACGGGCTGATCACCCGTTTGCCAGTCACTTCGATTACGGAAACAACAGCAGATGGATTGATTTGCCGTTGCCCTAAAGACGCCAATAGGTGTGATGGGAAACAATGGCAAAGAAAACCTATCTGCTGTTGCCCTAAGACGCCACTAGGCGTAATGGCCACTGACTGCTTTGATGGTCGGTGGCTAAGGACGGAAGAAGAAGAAGTTTCTATTTTGTCCCCAATTTCTGTGTTTCTGACTATAGGGCTTGTGATCCTGTTCTTTTCTGCCGGGTTTGGTGTTCTACATTTCTCAGCTGTCCTGATCCACGCTTTCCCCTCTCCGGACTGCGACCTGGGGTAAAATCCTATTTTAGAGGTGTCTTGCTTAGAGTTATTCCCTTGAAGCTTTAGGGAGGGTTCAATGTATAATTCACATGGAGGACGTGTGAATCTGATACAAACTACACAAGTATCGAGTACTGGAGTTTACTGGCCTGTTAAATATATAAACAAAGAAACGAAAAAAAAAAACAAAAAAACATTGACGATCCACAAAAAAAAAAAAAGGAGGTACTGGAGAATGTTGACATTGGAAGAAAAACATTGACGTTCCCGAAAAACATGCATGCACAAAAAAAAAAAAAAAACAGTAAAATACACACACTAACTCCATTTTATTAAAAATAGGGTTAGGATTAGAGTTAGTATTATGGTTAACACTAACCCTAATCCTAACCCTAAGCGCTACGAAACAACACTTGACTAGCCTATACATATTCACTGCGGAGCAAAAAGGTGCGAAAGATAGGAAATTACCAAAAAGACAGGTTTAAGACTTAGTAGGCCTACTTACAAACTTGGAAGATGAAGTCACAAGAAGTAAAAGCACCTTGAATTTTACCTGCAATCTCAAGAGATAATTCAGACAGAATCTGTTTTTTCGCGCGTTCTTTTTTGTGATCGAATACTGCGCCAATTGTGTACTCCGATACACGGAACAGGGAGAAAAACAAATACATAAGAACAATGAACGGTCATTCCTAAGAGAAGTAACTCTAAGCAAGAAACCTCTAAAATAGGATTTTTGCTACTATTATTTTACTTAGGCCTATATGACTGGTCTTTATTGGAATTAATGATTATCTCTAGTCTCACTATATATATACTTTAACTAATAATATAGGCCTAGTTTTGGCCTATCAATAGTATAACACTGCTGGTAATCTACGATTACGAGAATGTAGGCCTACGGGAAAAAACATGGCTGCTGTACGTACCTTCAACAAAGAAAACACCACGTGGCGCACGAATCTATTGAATTTTCCCTAATATTTCGAATTTATATTACCACTCCTAGTCACTACATAACTAAAATTTGACGGATACTACTTGTACACAACTAATACTTTAACGAATGAACAAAAAAAAAAAAAAAGAAACATCTGGAATTTGCCTAGATTCTTCACTGGAGTGAGGTACGTCTATCTTCAAGAGGAACGGAGAGGCTTTTCCAGGTTTAACTATATTTCCTACCTTACTTCTTTAGTTGCTCTGTCTTGACTTCTTGTTTGGTTACCATTCAGCTAGATCTACGCTAAAGTTGAATCCACGCGTTCATCTGCTGGCCATCGCATGAATTATATAGACACTAGGCTAATCACTCAACTTACTGCGTGCTACGCGTATTAATTTGGCCACATAAATAACACTCGTAATATTTGCTTTACTAGGCACGAAAACACATATATGGCCCACAATTATCAAATATAACACACGACTACAAAATATAACTACACATCCCCATTAATTCCTAGGCTTTATTGTGGCCTAGTCATCAATCTTCTTCTTTGTCAAGACTTTTCACATCCCAGAAATGCTTGCTCGTGACGTCACGTGGGCTGACCGAAAATAGCTGGGCGATAAATATGCCAGAAAAGATCAAACAAAATATAGAAGATAAGGAAGCCAAAATAATAAGTAGAAAGTTCATAGATCAACTAACTAAACAAAGTCTGGCCGTCTACACTGATGGATCCAAGGGTGATAGTGGACAACTAGGTGCTGGAGTAGTAATACCACAATGGGGAATAAATAAGAGCTACAGTGTAACGTAAGGAGCAGATTTTTACCGCAGAGATGGTAGCAATTCTTAAAAGTCTAGAAATAATCGAAGATAACACTAGTCAACAACCAAAATGTACCAGAAATGAAAATAGCTGATCTTAATTAATTTTGGTGTGCTGAAAACGAAAATGACATTAAAAAATGTTGATAGACTCTAGTTTTCAAGATATATGCTACTAGTTTATTTAATTACGGTCAATTTATATATATGACGCAACTGTTGTGGGCGATTGCATAATTTTTTCTAATGACCAATACAAATGTAACTAGAAGTTGATGATGCAATCCTACCTATGATTACATCACCTTTGTGTATAAATATCTTATCTCTGATAAAATTTTGCCATTAGTTAGTGCATTTGTCCTTATCAAAAGTATCGTAGTTAGAAATGCCTAGGACATGTGTGAACAGTGCTAATAATTTATGTTATATATGTGGTGAGGTGACATTTCTATCACAAAAACGAAATATAACTAAAGTGATTAAGAAGGCGTACAGTTTGTATTTTGGCTGCAGAATAGGAGATCAAGATAAGAGCTAGGCGCCACACATATGCTGCAATACATGTGCAGCACATCTTAAACTGTGGTTGACTGGCAAAAGGCAAGCTATGCCTTTTGCAGTCCCAATGATTTGGAGAGAGCCCACTGATCATCTCAACAACTGTTACTTTTGCATGGTCCCTCCAATTGGGAAAGGCATATCAAAGAAAAAAAAATGGACTCTGGAATATCCAAACATTCCCTCTGCAATATGTCCGGTACCACATGGCGATGACCTACCAGTTCCCAAAGTGCCAGAATCATTTTCAGCTGCTTCCACTGATGAAGAAGAGGACATTGGTGGTCCTGAACCATCAACCTCAAGCGACCCAGATTTTGAGCAAACTACATCCACTAAACCACACTTAATAACCCAAGGTGAACTGAATGATCTTGTAAGAGATCTGAATTTACCGAAGAACAAGGCGGAGCTTTTGGGTTCCAGATTGCAACAGTGGAATCTCCTGGCAGAAAATGTTATAATTTCTGTGTATAGGAACTGCCAGAAGCCGCTTATTACATTCTTTTTCAAAGAGGGTGACCTTTCTGCGTGCCACAAAATTTCTGGTTTAATGGCAGCCCTCACAATCAATTACATACCGGAAGAGTGGAGGCTTTTCATTGATTCATCCAAGACGAGTCTTAAAGCTGTTTTGTTGAATAATGGTAATGTTGCTCACGCAGTTCATTGAAAGAAACTTATGAAAACATTAAGCAGCTTTTGAAGTGCATAAACTACAATCATCATCATTGGTCACTTTGCGGTGACTTAAAAGTGGTCGCTCTTTTGCTTGGACTACAGGGTGGATACACCAAGTACTGTTGCTTTCTCTGTGAGTGGGATAGCCGTGCACGAAGTGACCATTACATCAGAAGACATTGGCCAATCAGGCAGTCATTGCAGCCTGGCAGTAAGAACGTTGAGAACCCAGCACTTGTCGACACCAGCAAGATTTTGTTATCACCCTTGCACAATAAGCTGGGTCTCATGAAAAACTTTGTCAAGGCAATGGAGAAAACAGATGAGGCTTTCAAATACCTCATCAGAAAATTTCCAAGACTGAGTGAAGCTAAAATAAGAGAGGGAGTATTTGTTGGTCCGCAAATTCGAAAACTTCTTCATGATGACGAGTTTCTTTGCGTGTTGCATGGCAAGGAAAAAGCAGCATGGCTAGCATTTAAGTAAGTGGTGGACAATTTTCTTGGAAACAACAGATCTGATAATTACAATGAAATTGTAGAAAATCTCCTTCTGAAGTATAAGAGTCTTGGCTGCAACATGTCTTTGAAAATTCATTTTCTGGATTCTCATCTGGATTTCTTTATGTCAAACTGTGGAGCGGTCAGTGATGAGCATGGTGAACGATTTCACCAGGACATTGCTGCTATGGAGACAAGGTATCAAGGCAATTGGAGCCCTTCAATGCTTGCTGATTACTGTTGGACTGTGACAAGAGACACCTCATCGATTGACTACAAGAAGCAAGCAAAGAGAGCTCAAACAGCGACTGAATAATGACGGAATGGGTTCAAATGTGCCTTTTTAAAACATGATATGTGAACTTTAAATAATGTTTGTATTTTTTCTATCATTTTTATGTTGAAATATCAATTAATTGAGTATGTAACCACAATTTTTATAATGCTAAAGTAGAAAGACTAGCTGTTCACCCCAGATAATTAAACAAGCTTTCATTATTTGTATTACTGTAATGTAAATTCATCATTTAAAAAAAAAACCAGAGCCAATTGGTGAATTTCATTATGATATTTGAAATCAGCATGTCAAAATCAATAAGAAATGGTATATTTAATTTCTGGTACAAAAAACTTTTGAAAATTTGTTGACTAGTGTAACCCACCAGAAACTGTTACGATATTTACAGACTCACTATCATCACTACAAGCACTAGAACACCCAGGCAAATGTAGCCGGCCAGACATAAAGTAAGAAATTCTAGCAATTAATACATCACTAGGGAACAGAGGATGTAGTGTGAGGCTAGTGTGGGTTACAACACACATAGGTATTGCTGGCAACGAGTTGGCAGACAAGAAAGCCAAGAATTGAAGAACAAGTAAAAACAATATAAAAGCAGGACTGGGAAGGTCGGAGATCAAGAGCCAAAAGTGAAGGAAACTATAAACGAAGAATGGAAGACAACATGGAAGGGAAGTAGAAAAGGCAGACACGCGTTCAAACTGCTGAATGAACCAACGAGGACGTGCCAGGTCAGAGAAGAATTAAAGATACCTTCGAACAAAAAAACTGTGGCGTCTCCGTCTCGGTGCAGCATACTTTATGATAGAAGAACCACATTGCCAAGAATGCCAGGAAGAGAATGACATAGACCACTACCTGATCCACTGTAAAAAGTATGATCAACAAAGACTTGAATTAAAAACTTACTATAGAATTCACAATATAGACTTAATTGCACACGGACGTGTGATAGTGGTGCGCAAGAGAGATAGGCAGAAGGCACAGGCTGAGTCAGTGAGTTCTTCACTAAGAAAACCACACACACACCTCTTCTAGTTTTCTCTGGCGACAATATTACTCTTTTGCACACACTGTGTCACTCACAAATAGTAGGGTAAAGAAGTAAAGTTAGATTGAGGATTTGGTAGTCTGAACTGAACGAACAATCCTATCGAGGTTAACTCAATTTATTTCAATTTAGAAATGTAAATAAATCAATAAGGATTTTACAGCACATAATAATAAAGATTATCACGAGAAAACAAACTCACAACAATTTTGATGATTTTAAAGAAGAAAAAAATTATTACACCAATAGTGAAAACAAGGATTAAGAATGAATTGTATTAGTAAAGTTCCCGGCAGGCCTGATAGGCTTTTGCTGGAAAATAGGTGAAATACTGTTTGTGTGTAAATGAATGTTTGTTCCTTTGTTCCTTTGTTCCTTTGGTGTGAATGTTGGAAACAACTTATATCCTGGGGTTCTCTTGGAAAAAATATATCGTAATCCAATGCTTGAAATTAACTTCACTGTTCTAATAAGGTATCCACAAAGGGCACAGAATCTGAACACGATTTTATAAATCCAAGATTGGGGTAACGACTTCACTGTTCGAATAAGGTATCCACAAAGGCACAGAATCTGAACACGATTTTATAAATCCAAGAAAGGTGTAACGTATCCACAGTTGATGCGATATCCACAGATAACGAATTTGCTTCCAAAGGTGGGATGGAGGGTTAAAATGGGTGGAGTATGGTACGGGTGATGGTTGTTAAGGGTAATATCTGGTGTTGAGAATCGTTTGCAATAATTGCAGTAATTGAAGTAATTGAAATGATTGAAATGATTGAAGGGAATTATTGTGACTGGTGGACGAGGACTATATGGCCACTGGCCAAAGGTAACCTCTTTTCAGCAATACGAGACAAGACTTTGCACTGCATAAATCTGTTAGACAAAACAAAAATACATGTGTAGCTACTCTTCTGCTGCAACATGCAGATTACAACAGAAACAATTTAAGCAGTGTCCAGCGTCGGCATGTTGATATCCATGCATGCGTCTCGTTCCAAAAATAGATCAGTCCATTCTTAAACATTCCTGTCTGCTGTGAATGAATTAGCGGGCCAGTCCAGGTACATACACAATAACAAGATTGTTGCTTCCTCCCCTGTCAGACAAAGTTACATGAGGGTCCGCTAGAGAATCCTCCTGTGCTTTCCACCGTTCATTCCTTCCCGCATTCATAATAATATGCTCATACATTAATGTTACAAACATTGAAAAGTAAAATGATCATTGAAATTATGAATGATACAAACATTGTAACATAACATCGCTTTAAAATACAAGCAGTGAAAATAAATGAATTTTCGTAAGCATTTATGATACATACATGGTAAAGGAAACCCGTTTATATAATACACTTAGACTTTCACCATGATAGTAATATATTTCATATCTATATATTTGAGCTAATTTCCTATATACTGGAAAAGCGAATACATACCCGCTCCGGAATTTTATTGTAAGTTAAACTAGAGGGCACTTGGTTTGTTTAACTCAAGTCTCCCTATGCACACAGGTGATAAGGTTTTAAATAGATGCCCCAAGAGATGCCCAATCAATACTTAAAAGATATATACATAAAACAAAGGAAAACATATAAGGTTAGTACTTCTCAGGAAAAACATCCAACTAAAAAAAAAAAATTTAAACAGCAAGAACTAACAAAGCATTAACAAAAAACAAACTACTCATAGGACAAGGAAAGACAACGAGGTATGGAAAAAAATAGGGTAACAACTCAAAAATAAAAGAAATGCCAACACAAATTAAAACCAAGTGTAAAGGACAATAGTTATCTATAAACAACACAAAAGAGAAATAAAATGGATAAATAATAGTATAAAAAATCAGCACCCGCAAAAGACAATAGATATTTAAATTGAATACAAAATTAGAAAATAAAATGACACTAAATACCCCAATTATAACCAACTTTCAGGTTGAACAGGGTAGAACAAGATGGAATGAGAAGAGGCAAGAATAGAAAGATGACAAGAGCCCACTCTCCACCCATCAACGCATCAAAACAACAACAACAACAACGGGGGGGGGGGGGGGGGGGGGGGGGGCGCCGGGGTATCTTTACGGCCCCATCACATATCTGTCACCAGTTATCTTTTACATGTGTTCTTCAACCTTTATATATCTTTCACCAGTTCTCTTTTACATGTGTTCTTCAACCTTTATATATCTTTCACCAGTTCTCTTTTACATGTGTTCTTGAAGCTTTATATATCTGTCTTCAGTTCTCTTTTACATGTGTTCATGAACCTTTATATATCTGTCTTCAGTTCTCTTTTACATGTGTTCATGAACCTTTATATATCTGTCTCCAGTTCTCTTTTACATGTGTTCTTGAAGCTTTATATATATGTCTCCAGTTCTCTTTTACATGTGTTCTTGAAGCTTTATATATCTTTCACCAGTTCTCTTTTACATGTGTTCTTGAAGCTTTATATATCTGTCTCCAGTTCTCTTTTACATGTATTCTTGAAGCTTTATATATCTGTCACCAGTTCTCTTTTACATGTGTTTTTTAAGCTTTATATATCTGTCACCAGTTCTCTTTTACATGTGTTCTTCAACCTTTATATGTCTGTCTCCAGTTCTCTTTTACATGTGTTCTTCAACCTTTATATATCTGTCTCCAATTCTCTTTTATATGTGTTATTCAACCTTTATAAATCTGTCTCCAGTTCTCTTTTACATGTGTTCTTGAAGCTTTATATATCTGTCTCCAGTTCTCTTTTACATGTGTTCTTGAAGCTTTATATATATGTCACCAGTTTTTTTTTACATGTGTTCTTGAAGCTTTATATATCTGTCTCCAGTTCTCTTTTACATGTGTTCTTGAAGCTTTATATATCTGTCACCAGTTCTCTCTTACATGCGTTCTTGAAGCTTTATATGTCTGTCTCCAGTTCTATTTTACATGTGTTCATGAAGCTTTATATATCTGTCTCCAGTTCTCTTTTACATGTGTTCTTGAAGCTTTATATATCTTTCACCAGTTCTCTTTTACATGTGTTCTTGAAGCTTTATATATCTGTCACCAGTTCTCTTTTACATGTGTTCTTCAACCTTTATATGTCTGTCACCAGTTATCTTTTACATGTGTTCTTCAACCTTTATATGTCTGTCTCCAGTTCTCTTTTACATGTGTTCTTCAACCTTTATATATCTGTCTCCAATTCTCTTTTATATGTGTTCTTCAACCTTTATAAATCTGTCTCCAGTTCTCTTTTACATGTGTTCTTGAAGCTTTATATATCTGTCTCCAGTTCTCTTTTACATGTGTTCTTGAAGCTTTATATATATGTCACCAGTTTTTTTTACATGTGTTCTTGAAGCTTTATATATCTGTCTCCAGTTCTCTTTTACATGTGTTCTTGAAGCTTTATATATCTGTCACCAGTTCTCTCTTACATGCGTTCTTGAAGCTTTATATGTCTGTCTCCAGTTCTATTTTACATGTGTTCATGAAGCTTTATATATCTTCCTCCAGTTCTCTTTTACATGTGTTCTTGAAGCTTTATATATCTTTCACCAGTTCTCTTTTACATGTGTTCTTGAAGCTTTATATATCTGTCACCAGTTCTCTTTTACATGTGTTCTTCAACCTTTATATGTCTGTCACCAGTTATCTTTTACATGTGTTCTTGAACCTTTATATATCTGTCACCAGTTCTCTTTTACATGTGTTCTTCAACCTTTATATGTCTGTCTCCAGTTCTCTTTTACATGTGTTCTTGAACCTTTATATATCTTTCACCAGTTCTCTTTTACAGGTGTTCTTCAACATTTATATATCTGTCACCAGTTCTCTTTTACATGTGTTCTTGAACCTTTATATTTCTGTCTTCAGTTCTCTTTTACAAGTTCTTTTGTCTTCCTCTACGTCTGTTTCCCTAGGGACTTCCAGAACATGGACTGTCCGATAATGCTATCAACGTGTGTTCTCAATGTGTGTCCTATCCATCTCCATCTTTTTATTCTCATTTCTTGTTTCACTGGCACTTGTCTCTTTCTTGTCATCAATTCTACATTAGTGATCTTGTTACACCACTTCAATCCTTTTATTCCACGTTAGAGATTGATACAGAGGTCTTTGTCTGTGTTATTTTGGAAGTTGATTTAGGCCGTTGAATATTGGTGTATTGCCCTTGTATCTCAATGTCCAACTTCTAGATTGTTCAGAATCTCTGGCCATGACTTGATTATTCTGGTTCTCATTCATTAATACTAATCGTGCTTGAATAATATGATATGCGAATGCGTGGTAAGTCTAACCAACAAGTGAACAGCTCAATGATCAACTTGATAAGTCCGTCGTATTCGAGTCCACAAGGAAAACAGTTTTATTACGTAGAACAAACACATGTGAAGAAATCATGAGCATAGTTCATGGTGAGTATACATGAGAACTTGATTACTTGCAAACATCCTATCATCGGTCCGTGTCATAATAAATTACTGTCAACCGAACAACATGGCTATGTACTCGCGCTGCTGGGTTTCAGACAACCGGTAGTGAGCGCATGTGTCTTGACGAAATGAATCAAATACTTGTACATATTAAACGTGATCATATATTGAATAGATATATGTAACTATCAGCCCTTGTCCAACAAACGAATTACTGTAGGCAGAACGTCATAGCTATATGTACGCGCGGTTGGTGATTCCAACGGCCAACAGTGAGACTATGAGTCTGACAATATAAAAACTGGAAGGGTAACCGACACGTCTTTACAGCTTGACGGTCAACACAAAAGGGGTCCCGTATCTTAGTCACGGTGCGTGACCTATCAACGCTAACACGTCATAATTCGACCGTGTGTATTGCGTTCAGTAGTTCATGACTTATTTATATTAAATTATATTAAATGCTGTAACCCCTAAAATTGCACGCTGCCAACTATAGCAGACGACTGCAATAGAACTACCGTAACAGTTCCCGGTCCACCGGGGAAAAAAATCTATTAGATAGATTTTTTCGAAATTATCTTAATTAAACCTTTCAACACCAAAAATTTAACAAAAATCTGACATATGGCCTACGATGTTCTGTCTAGAACAGTGTCGTGGTCATGTCGACTAATTAACAGTCATGTAATATACTAATAATCATGTTATACATGTGTGTTATATTTTTAAAAAATGTCAACTGTCAATACTTAATTACCTAATTAACTTAAAGTCTGTAGTGATTAAGTACTAAAGTGTTATGTCAAGATTAATCTAACTAATTAAAATTAAACTAATTAATCATAATAAGTGTGTATTAAGAATCAAGTTATTGAAAATCTACTTAAAGAAAATGAAAGAAAAAGAAAAAATGAGAAGTAAAGACAAGTAAAGTAAAGAAAAAGATAAAGTATAAATTAATTTAGTTATGTGTGTTTGGAATTAATTATATGTGTCAAGTAGTTACTACCTATCTAACTAAACTAACTAAGTAATAAAATAGTATGTAATGTGTCAACATACTTATCAAATATACAATATAATTATATCAATCATAATTACATATAAGAATATTATCTAAGAATTGTGTGAGTTTTCTTTTCTTTCTTTCATTTTTTCATATTTCATTTTCTTATCTTTTTCTCACATTTCATTTTAATTTCTTTATTAATTCAACTACTACGTAAAAATTAAATAATACATGCATACACTAGATGTGAACCAACAAAGAATGAGAAGTCAGTGATCGAATATGCCATAGTTAGGAGGAGCTCATTCAAATATGTCCGGGATGCAAGAGTCTGGAGGGGGCCAGAGATTGGAAGTGATCACTACCTGCTTACAATCAAAAGAACAACTGAAAAAGTTGCACAGCCTTAGAACTGCCCAACATCATGCAAGAAACAAAGTAAACGAAAGGGAGAAATGAGCATTAAGACCTACAAGCTGAGAGAGTCAGAAATTAAGACCAGATATCAGGGGCTTATAGCTACAGCGGTGAGAAACACAGAAGAACAACCTGATGACTTGGAAACCCTCTGGCTCAAATTCAAGGACACTTTAAAGACAGCTGCTGCAGAAGCATGTGGTGAAGTCCGACTTGGGAACAAGAGAAAGAGGACACCTTGGTGGACAGAGGAAGTCAAAGAGAAAAAAAAAGAGAGAAGAAAATGGCATGGAAAAAATACTTAGGAGCTAAAAACACAGCAGGACAAATAGAGAAATATAGAGAATATGTAACACTCAGAACAGAAGCAAAGAACAAGGTGCTAGCAGCAAAACAGAAGTCCTGGGAAGAATTTGGAGAAAAGCTAGAAAAAGATGCGCAAGAAAACCAGAAATTGTTCTATAAGACCCTAAAGAACATGAGGAAGGAAAAACAGTGCCCTCTCAAATTTATAAAGGACAAGCAAGGCAAATTGCTTACTGCCCCAAAGGAAGTAATGGAAAGATGGAAAGAATATTTCTCAGAACTCCTTGATGGTGAACAAGGTCAATCATCAGAAATGATAACCACTAGCACAGAAGAGAAAACCAATGGTGGTGAAGATGACATAAAGATGGAAGAACTGAAGGCAGCACTGAAGAAAATCAAGATGGGCAAAGCAGCAGGGCATGATGGTATAACACCAGAAATGGTTAAGTACATGGGAGCATCAGGCGACCTATTACTCCTAAGGGTCCTACAGGCAGCGTGGTGCAACAAGGACATACCAAAAGATTGGGAGATTGCCATCATAACACCAATTTTCAAAAAGGGTGACAATCGGCAATGTGGAAACCATAGAGGCATATCCCTTCTCAGTGTCCCTGGTAAAATCTACTCTAGAATCCTAGAGCAGAGACTCCGATGCCTAGCTGAGCCACAATTGGATGAAGTCCAGTGCGGATTCCGAGCAAACCGAAGTACTCAAGACCTAATTTTCACACTCAGACAGCTGAGTGAAAAGGCCCTTGAGTACAAGAGTGAGATGCATCTTTCTTTCATAGATCTGGAAAAGGCATTTGACAGGGTCCCCTGGAGCAAACTTTGGGACTGTTTGGCAAGGAAGAACATTCCAGCACCTCTGATTCATGCTATACAGAGCTTCTACAAGTCTTGCAGAAATTATGTGAGGACAGCAAACCATAAGTCAGAAGAGTTCAGGACCACCACTGGTGTAAGACAAGGCGATGTCCTGTCACCGTATCTTTTCATACTCCTCATGGACGATGTCATCAAGGCATGTAAGGAGAGAACAAGAAAGTATTCAGTGGGGTACTGGAAGATGAGACAGGTCTGTATTTCAGAGCTAGCATTTGCTGATGATGTTGTCCTGATTGCTAAATCAGAGACACATCTCCAATCCGATCTGCAAGTCTGGAAGGAAGAGCTGGAGAAGAGAGGGATGGTCATAAGCAGCTCTAAAACAAAATCCATGGTGATATCACGAGAAGAAAGAAGACATCAGATTAAGTTGGGAGAACAGGTCCTGGAGCAGGTCGACCACTTTAAATATCTCGGAGCTATTATAGGCCGAAAGGGAGGCATCAAAGAAGAGTTGGCCACTCGAAAAGCTGCGGCTGGGAGACTTTTTCAGGCCATAAATCGAGGATTCCTCAGCAAGAAAGAGGTTGGTAAGAAAACGAAGATGGCTGTATACCGCTCCACCTATGTCCCAGTCTTGACATATGGATGCGAGTCATGGGCATCGACTACAACCCACAAAAGCCAGATCCAAACCTCAGAAATGAGGTATCTGAGGAAGGTGGTTTAAGTAACAAGAAGAGACATGGTCCGCAACCAGACGATACGTCAAGGCCTAAAATGCCACCCGCTGCAGACCCAAGTAGAACAGTCCCAACTAAGATGGTTTGGCCATGTCTGTAGAATGGGAGAAGATCGGCTACCACGTCAAGCATGGGAAGCAAAGAGCCAGGGATCCAGACCCCCAGGACGACCCAGAGTTCGCTGGGAGGACAACATTAGACAATCTTTGAAGGACCGAGGACTAGAATGGAACCAGGCCAGGAAGAAGACAGCTGATAGAATAGTCTGGCGCACGTAACGGAATTAGTCCAACTTGACTTCAAATATTATTTCCGAATTTGTTGCAAATAGTTGTAGCATGAATGGACACTAACCAAAGTCCCAGAGTAAATAAGAATCATATGTCTCTTGCTTTCATTAATTTCGTATGGCATATGTCTCTAATAATCAGTTATTTGAATTGTAGTCAACGGTTCATTCCCATGTCGAGAGTTCAACGATAGTATTATGTCTCTTGTTATATGTACTTTTGTAATTTTATTCGAAGTGTATTAGTGTTCATGAATCGATATCCGAAGGATTTCTTGAGTGTACGTCCGCCACAATATTCTCTGCGCCTGTTATGTGTTCAATGGTAAACTCGAATAGCTGAAGGAGAATTGAAAATCTCGTTAACTTTGGGCTTTTGTGATTAGCACGACGTAGCGATGCCACCCGCCTTCTGATCGGTCTGGATTACGAATGGTGCACCCAGTAAAAATTTCTCCATATTATTTGTAGCCCAAACGACAGCTAATAACTCCTTGTCCACAGTAGCGTATTTGGTTTCTGGCGTCTTGAGTTTTCGTGAAATATATAACGTCGGATGAAGGACATCGTTGTGATACTGTAGCAAACAAGCGCCAATTCAGTAATTACTCGCATCTGTACGGAGGACAAACTTTTTGGAAGCATCAGGCAGTCTCAAAATAAGTGGATGTGAAAACATAGAAAGTATACTACTCGTCAAAAGTCAAGGGCCACCCTATTATTTTCAATACACTTTTATATAAGCGCATAGAATGATTAAATGAAGGAAGTTTTTAGTAAAAATGGGTGCAATATCTTCCTCTGACAGTCCTCTCTATCCACGTTAAGCATAAAAACAACTCACCGACAACTATGGTGATCACGTGCAATTTGGTTTGCTGACCATAAATTCACATTTTTAATCTGTTTTTTCAAACTTCCGTACAACCAAACAGGTAAAGTAATCGTGCTGATTGACATTCCACGTGCAATGGCGACTTTTCGTGAACAGAGTTCACTCTTAATTTGTTTTACAATCAGCAGAAGTAGGGTAGTTTCATCACTTGCAAAAACCATGCCACCGAGAAGAAGTCTTGACACCTTACAAAGAATGAGGGCTATAGCGTGGGTTGAAAGTGGTTTATCTGTCCGTGAGGTTGCTAGACGGCTTGCAGTGTCACACTCTACTATCCAAATAATTTTGGAGAGATTTCAGGCCACAGGAAGTGTGGAGGATCGTCACCGGCCAGGTCGCCCTAGATGCACCAATAGACATGATGACCGGTACCTCTTGTTGTCATCGCTGCGCCATCGAACAGTGACTTGTTCCACTCTAAGATGTCAGCTGAGACAAACTGTAAACGTTAATGTCAGTCAAAGCCCCATTCGCAGACGTTTACATGAATTTGGACTGGCTGCTCGACGTCCTGCAGTCAAAATCCCTCTTACTCCTGCTCATCGCAGAGCCCATGTTGCTTGGTGTCGCGAGCACATCCGATGGACAAGGCAACAATGGAGTCAAGTTCTCTTCACTGATGAATTTCGCTTCACTGTGTCATTCAATGATGGCAAGATTTGAGTTTGGAGACGATCAGGAGAGCGATTTACTGATGACACAATTGGAGAGGTGGATCGTTATGGTAGGGGTTCTGTCATGGTCTAGAGAGGCTTCTACAGACACGGCAGGACCCCACTCTACATCATCCAAGGCAATTTGACCGGCCCAAGATACCAGAACGAAATCTTGAGACCAATGGTTCACCCTGCTCTGGGAGCCATAGGTGGTAATGCCATCCTCCAAGATGATAACGCTCGACCCCTTCGAGCTCGTGTGGTGAATGAGTTTATTCAGCAACATGGGATCATCAGGATGGCGTGGCCAGCTCATTCACCTGACCTTTCTCCGATTGAGCACCTCTGGGATGTCCTTGGTCGAAGATTGTCAACAAATCACCCCCTGCCAATGGATGTTGCACAGCTGACTGCATTTCTGCTTCAGGAATGGCAAGCTGTTCCTCAGGATACTCTTCGGACACTTGTGGACTCGATGCGTCTACGCTGTCTTGAATGCCTTGCTGCAAACGGTGCTCATACCCGATTTTGAAATGTCTATTTGTCCAATATCTATTGTGTGACTTTTGAAAAGGTGGGTGACACACTTCACAGCTTCATTGCGTTTGAATGTGTGTTTCCATTTCTTTACGTGATATGTCAATTTGGTATTCAATAAATGCCGTTTTGACTGATACCAATTACGTTTATATCAGATTTGTTTTATGGTTTCAACCAAGGTTTTTCTAAGTGGCCCTTGACTTTTGACGAGTAGTATATTTTACGAAATATTTTGTCACAGTCATCAGTCCATGTCACTTTCAACGGCATGTCTTTTTTTAACAATGATGACAAGACAGCTGTGATGGAAGATAGGTTAGGTACGAATCTGCTGTAGTATTGGACTAGTCCTAATAAGCTTCTAACCTGCTTCTTCGTTTGAGGAACTGATAAGTTTAAAATTTTGGACACTGTACTAGGAACCGTTTGGATATATCCCGATCCAATAATATGTCCCAAAAAAGTTATTTCCTGAAAAGCTATTTGTACTTTTGTGGGTTTAGCTGTTAAGTGATTATCTCTTAATGTTTCCAAAACATATTTAAGTCCCGAAAAATGTTCCTCAAATGACGAACTAAATAAGCATATGTCGTCAATGTATGTAATGACGTCCTTTCTACCTGATACAATTTTTTGCATCATGCGAATAAAGGTAGCCGGAGCGTTAACGAGCCCAAAAGGCATCACATTCCACTGGTAAAGACCTTGTGGGGTGGAAAACGCTGTGTAGTATTTAGCTTTTTCGGTTAGTGGTATCTGCCAATAACCTTTAGTTAAGTCTATCTCAGTGAATATCGTTGCGTTAGATAGACGTGGCATTAAGTCGTCGAGAAGTGGATGTGGTTCGCTATCAACTACAGTTTGTGCATTTAATTTTCTATAGTCGACGCATAGTCTAATGTTGTTGTCCTTCTTTCGGACAATGACTAATGGAGACGAAAATGGAGAATTACTAGTCTCAATAATCCCTAAAAACAACATTTCTCAAGTTCTTTAGTAGTTTTAGTAAGAAAGTGTAGTGGAACAGAATAGGGATGTACACGAATTGGTGTATCATCATTAAGAGTAATGTCATGACTAATTACTGATGTGCGACCCGGTACGTCGGTCAACACATCTGGAAAGGATTGTAAAAGATCAGCAATCTGATGATGGTGTTGCGGTGTAACCGAAGAAGAGATGGTTACGTCCCGCCAAGATTCAGTAGATTGTATTATAGGTATAGGTAACGCCATCTATACCTCAGGAAAAGAAGATTCTTCTTCCTGAATAACTGACAGATTTGAATAGTGACATGTAGGTACTAATGTGTCATCTAGTTCGTGAAAAATAGCCTGTAGATGTTCTGGACGAGTATGAAATTGTTTGAGCATATTTATATGGTATATTTTGTTATGTCCCTTATTATCTAGGACATAGTCGTGTGATGGAATTCTAAATGCAATATATAAATTAGTATATAGCAGTGCATCAAAAGTGAGGAATGCAGTAAGCGACCCATAGCTTGACTGCTTGCGTCAGGGTTAGCGAACCAGAGCTGACCAACACCCTACTTCACCTCCAAGTGGTGGTCCTGGAAACAGGCTGCATCACTGCAGTCTGGCTGAGAGAGTAGGGATCGAAGAGGGCAGGCTAACCCGGTCCTAAAAATGCCATGCCGAAAACGGATATTTCGGGCCGAAAGGCGCAAATATCGCAGCTTTGCTGTAAACGGCGACACAACGTAATCAACGTCCTTTTTAGGACGAACGCAGAAGAAGAAGAAGAAGTTGTCGGGGATCTCTGAAAAGATAAATGACTTGTGTGATATTTCACCGGGGAATTTAAATTTTGCAAATTTATTACCCAAACTTCTTCTTCTTCTTCTTTCGTTCGCTTGAACTATATTGTCTATATCTGCAATGTTGTTTCTTGTATAAACTTCACTGTCTTTTGTAGTTCATACAGAGGTCCATATAGTTTTGCTTCCAGTGTTGTTTCTCTGGGCCAGTGGGTTTGCCTCAATATATCATATTCGGGGCAATCTTGAAGTACGTGCTCCGCAGTCTGGGGTGCCTGTCCACATGTACACAAGGCTGAATTGCCAATCTTGAATTTTGTATACATGTGGCTGCGGAGGCGGTTGCATCCTGTTCTGAGGCGCAGAATGACTATTTGTTCTGATCTGTTCATAGCTTGGTAGTCATCCTGCGTTGGTGTTGGTGGCTTTCTGATAGATTTGATCATCTTTTTCTTCTGATGGTATGTAACTGGTACAGCCGGTTGCTCGTCTGCAGCACCTTCTTTAGCCAGTCCATCTGCTCTCTCGTTTCCTGGTATTCCACAATGAGACGGTATCCACTGCATGGTGACTCTGCGCTGGTTGCACAGTTCAGAAAGTAGGGCTTGTATGCCTGGCAATTTTCTGGACTGAAGTGCTTGGAGTGCTGATCTTGCATCTGTCAGGAATACTACAGGCTGTGGACCGAGATTGGTGTTCAATAGTTTCTCAGTTGCCACCTTAATTGCCTGGACTTCTGCATCATAGTTGTTACAGAATTTCCCCGTTGGTACTCTGACAGTATCCCTAGTGTTGTTTGGGTATTCTATGTACACTCCTGCTCCTCCATTCTTTACTGCATTCTGTGCTGACCCATCCGTGTATACTCGGACCCAGAGGTCCTGTGGGTATTCATCATCCAGGAAACTGAGAGTGACTGTCCTACGTTGCACGCTGTTCTGTTCATCCTTGTCGAATATTCCTTTCACTTTTGTGTGGATGTGTACTGGTAGCCCATGCTCCTCTCTCCAAGGGGTTTGTTCTGGCACAGACTGTAGGGGGCTGTTAACTTCAGGCAGGTCTGAGGTTTGTCTACGTAATCGTTTGACCTGGTGGATAAAGCTGCTTCTTTTCAGTCGCCCCATTGCTAGGTTTTGGAATCTGTCCTTCATTGGATGGCTCGGCATACAGAGGAACTTTTCTGCCTGTGTTAGCACTTTCGTGTCTCTGCGTTCTCTCAGTGCTTGTATCCTCCCCATTTTCTCCATCTTCACTATAGGGGTTGATTTCATTGCCCCCGTGATGACCCTAAGCGCCTGGTTTTGCACCTTATCTAGCTCTTGTAATGTGGTGTTTGATGCTGGGCACCACGCAGCTGACCCATATTCCAGGTGTGGTCGTATGCCCTGCTGGTAAACTTTACTAAGTATTTTCCCGCTGGCTCCCCATGTGGTTCCACTTAGTTTTCTCAGGATGGCTAACTTCCTCCTGGCCTTTGTTGCTGCTTTGTTGATGTGCTGCTTCCATGTCAGCCTATCATCGAATGTAACTCCGAGATAGGTGGGTTGTTTATCTTCTCTCAGGAGCTCTTCGTTTATCTTGATGACACCAGCTTTTTGTTTGGGAGAGAGGGTGAAGAGCGTAGTGCTGCACTTGTCTGTATTGATGCTGACACACCATCTATTTGCCCATGAGGTTAAGGCATCTATAGCTCTTTGTAGCAGTTTGGTGGGCCACTGTTGCATGCTCATCTGTGCACCATATTACCAGGTCATCAGCGTACATTGCCACTTTCATTTCATGTGGTAGTTCAGCAACCAGGTCGTTGATGTAGACTAGGAAAAGTGTGGGGGACAGAACACCTCCCTGAGGGACGCCATGACGAAGTAGAATTTTTTTACTCTTGAGGCCATCTAGTTGTACTCGGGCTCTTCTGTTATGCAGGTATGCTTTCACCCATTTGTACATCTTACCATTCACTCTACAATTTCTCAGTTTCTTCAGAAGCCCTTCTTTCCAAACCTTGTCAAATGCTTTCCTTAGATCTATCCATGCTGCTAGTACCAGTTTCTTATCTTGGAACGCATCCTCAATCTCTTGGGAAAGGTAAGTTGCCCGATCTTCGGTGGAATAACACTGCCTAAAGCCGGCCTGCTGTGGTACAAGAAGGTTTTCACTTTCAAGGTACCACTGTACCCTGAGGTTGATGATACGTTCCATTGTTTTGCAGAGGCAGCTTGTAAGGCTGATTGGTCTGTAGCTGGAGGCAGTGGAACTGTCTTTTCCTGGTTTTAGGAGTGGTATCATGATTGCTTCCCTCCAGGTCTGTGGAACTCTGCCTGAGTTTCAACAGATATTGAAGATCTGCAGCAGCTTTGTTTTTGCTGCGGTTCCCAAGTTCTTAATCATTTCATTGGACACTCCATCAACTCCTGGCGACTTTCTCATTTTCAATTTGGATATTGCAAGCTCCAGTTCTCTGAATGTGATTGGTGCCTCCATAACTTCAGGTATGGTTCCATCTCGTCCTGCATATTGTTGTTTCTCACGAGTCTCCTGTTGCTTCTCTGGGCTAACTTCAATGTTGTTGTCTTTAGCAAAGGAGTCTGCAAAGTGATCAGCTGCCTGTTTTCCCATGAGGATGTTTCCATCTTTGTACAGAGCAATCCTTGAGTTTCTCTCTGTACCTTCATCGTTAAGTTGTTTTACCAGCTTCCACAGTTTCCTCGTATTTCTTTCGAAGTTCAAGGACTCTGTTTTCTCCTTCCAGCTTCTTCGCCTGGCCTGCAACTTGGCCCTTTGAAATTTGGCCTTAGCTTGCTGGTAGTTATTGTGGTGTTCTTGGCATGGACTGGTCTCTGCCTGCTTTCGAGATGTTTCCACGTCGTTGTGCAGCTGCTCTAGTTCACTATTCCAATATGGTTTGTAGTGCTTACGAGCCCCTCTAGGTATTGTTTCATGAGCAGCCTGTAATATGCATCTGCTGAATTAATCGACTAGCTTATTGATGTCTTTGTCTACAGTCAGATCTCTAGCCAGTATACTAGTACGGTGCTGGTACATTGTCCAGTCTGCCTTCTTGTAGTTCCACCTAGAGAGAGTGCTGCTCTCCTTGACAAGTTCATTTTCCACAATTAGGAAGACTGGCCGGTGGTCGCTGCCTCCAAGTTGTTTCCCTACAACGCGTGTGGTGTTCCACTCCAGGCTCGGTGAGTGGAATGCCAGGTCTGGTGTAGAGGTGGTGTGCCATGATCTCGAGTAGAAGGTTGGTGGGTCGATTGGCTGGTTAATCAGGATAAGCCCATTGTCATCCTGCCAGTTTTCAAGCTCCTCACCTCTCCTGTCCATGTGATCATAGCCCCAGCTCTGTGAGTGGCTGTTGAAGTCTCCGCATACAATCAGTCTTTCTTTTGCTGGGATTGTATCTAGTGCCAGTGGGCGGTCGCTCGGAAAGTAGTAGTTGAGCAGGTGGAATTCTGAACTTTCTGTCCTGAGATGAAGCATCTGGTATTCCGCCCCCTCCATATATGTTTCAAGCTGACATGCACTGATGTTATTCCTCACGAGTGTCAGTATTCCACCCTTTCGCCTGTCTATTCGGTCAGATCGGTAGCACTGATAGCCTCTGATTTTGAAGGCTATGTCCTTGTTGAGGTTGTTTTCTTGCAAGCAACATACATTTACTTGCTCTTCATTCAAGATATTTTCGAGCTCTAATTTTTGCTGAAGCCGTCTTTTTTACTATTGACGCCTTCAGCATTCCAGTGCATTATTTTAAATGGTCTTTTCTTTGCTTGGCCAGTAGCTCTATTCTCATGCCTCCTGGCTCCACGGGACAATTGAGAAGGACCCCCAGTAGTAGGGGTTGGGCCCTTCCGAGGCAGAGGGCCCGGCACTGCGCCTGCCTGGGTGTCCGTCACAGGGCGAGTGCCATAACGTTTTGCAGATATAGGCATACTTCCATAGCGCATGTGCGTGGCATCCTGATTGCTGTGGTGCGCCTCTTGGCTGGTTGCCTCCGTCTTCAGCACCTTGACTTGCTAGGGCAGACTGTGGTCTTGCTCGAGTGTAGGAGGGCCTGGCCAGTCTTGGTTTTTCAGCCGCTGATGGCTGTACTTGAGCCACATCTCCACGTCAAGGAGCTGGCCTCGATGGGGATTACCCAAACTGATAACCGTACTCTTTCTTTACAATTTTTTTCTTTTTTTTTCCGCCTGCGCGGGATTAGTCCATTTAGCAGGTAGGGGTTGGGGGTTAGTCTTTTATGCATTTTCGCAGAGGGGTGGTAGCATGGGTCATTTTTCTGCATTTCACATTGTTTATGTATTTATTTTTTTTAATGTAAAATTTTTGCCTCGTCTTGGCGGGGCGCGTCCCGTTCAACCTAGTCATCATCACCATCAGCTTTCAAGTCCCTAAGGAGCATTTGCTTTATACCAAGTCTTCCTGTCCTGTGCCATCAGCTCAAGGTCGTTCCATAATTTCTTCATCCTCTTCTTGTCTGTCATCAGTTCTCTTCTCCGTGTATTCCTTGGTCTTCCTCTGCCTCTCTTACCCTGGGGGTTCCAGATCAAGGACTGCCTGGTAAAGCTATAAGCAAGTTTGCTCAGTGTGTATCCTATCCATCTTCAGCGTCTTCTTCTCATGTCTCGTTCTTCTGGCACTTGCCTGGTTTGTGTCATCAGTTCCACATTAGTGATCGTGTCATACCACTACAATCCTTCTATTTTAGACAAGCAAACATTTGTGAGAGCGTCCGTGGTTTCAGCGCAGGTTCTCGTGACAAAGGTAGCGGGCTGGAGACATGGTGGCGTCACGCTACAATCTACCCAGCTGTAAGTGGATGGATACCTGACTCTGCTCTGAAAGGTAAAGGCAGCCAGAAGGGGAGCTGGTTATAGCACTACTCTGAGATCATCCAGGTCTGTATTATTTTGGCTTTTCAATGCCGCAATTACTGACTGTGCATCAGTAAAGAAAGCAACTTGTCTCTCTGCGCTTTCTTCTGTCAATATAACCTCTGCTACAGTTTTCAGGGCCTCTGCCTCTGCTCTGAGGTTGTTGGAGAATCGTCCTGTCGCCACTGACAGCATTTTTTCTGCACCAGTGCTTAAGACACCCCTTCTCCATTTTCTGTTGCATTTGTTTCTGATCCATCTGTGTATGCATGGGTCCAGGTGTTGCGTGGATAATGTTTCTCTATGTATTTTGTAAACGACTGTGACTGACGAAGGAATCCAAATACATCATTCAACTTTTGATAAGCTTTCTGTCGTTTTGACAAGGTAGCAAGCTATCAATAAGGACAAGAAATGTTCGGCTTTTAAACTGCTGAGAAGGCGTTTGAGATTCATCAATTGTGCTGGAACCACTGAAATCATCATACTCTCGATTTCGTTTGTGTTTTCTTCGAGTTTGTTCTTGATAATGTTCACACTCAGTCACATCCTTGGCCTTTTGCTCTATGTCTGCAAAAGTAGACCGCATAGCTTGAATATACCCCCGCAGGGATTCATAGAGTGCACAAGCCGTATTCAAATCTTGGTCAGAAGATTGCAAAGAAGCACTGGTCATTTGAAAACGGTGTAATACTTGATCCCACAGTATGATCATTATTCCAGTTTCTAACTTCATCATGTTTGAAAGTAGACAACGAGCCTGTTGACGACACTCTGCCTTCTGATCATTGTTATCTGAAATATCATCCAAGACTTGTTTTATTGCAGAAAAGCTGTGTAAAAGTGCTTTTGTCGCATCTGCCCAAGCGGACCACCTGGTATCTGACAGTCTTTTCACAAAGGGCAAATGGGACTTATTATGACTACCGCTAGCACATAATGCAGTAGAAAGGAGACCCCACCGGTAGGTAGAAGCAGAAAAGAAGGTGTACAGGCTTTCAACAAATCCAAAGAAAATGACTGCTTCTGTCCGCAAACAGTTAAGATAAAAGTAATAAAGAGTCACACTTAGTCACCCTGTTATGCTCTTTCTCTCACAATTTCGTGACATCAAATGCAAAGGCGCTAAAGATGGCATACATCACAAGATCATTGGTTTAACGCTCGTATTAGAAGATGACCAAAAAATGATGTACATATTTATTGGCGCGGGGCCCTAAAAGAAAGGGGCTCGTAGCATATGCTACTTTTGCTACTACGTTAATCCGGCTCTGATTAGGTAAATATTTGACAAGGATCAGTGCATAGCGAGGGAGGGGACCAACTCCCCACCCAGCCCTCTCCACCCAGCCCTCCACACCCAGCGGTGAAAACAAATAAAGGCTTTCTTGCCAGGGTACAGTTTTGTTGGTTTTGTGGGCCCTAAACAGGACCGTG
Organism: Oreohelix idahoensis; assembly: GCA_024509875.1. NCBI lineage: Eukaryota > Metazoa > Mollusca > Gastropoda > Stylommatophora > Oreohelicidae > Oreohelix > Oreohelix idahoensis. The sequence goes on from JAMPIV010012765.1 coordinate 36,044, forward strand.
GTAGGTGCAGTTTTGTGGGCCCTGAAAAGGACCGTGAGGGGAACAGATCATCAAAGATCGCTGAAGCTTGGCACATATCAGGACATACACATGTTCGTTCGTAGCTGCATAATTTACAGAGGAGGCCAAAATTCTGCAATGTCAAGCAGGATATTGTCGAACGGGTCTGACTGACGAACTTTATTCCGATGTCGCCACAAAAATTCACACATGTAGAAATCTAACATGTGTCGTCTGTGTGTTCCGTTCTGCCGTTTCTTGCGTTCTTTTTGTAATCCTGAAAAAATACAACTTACTCGAATTTTTTTATTTTTTTTTACACTTTTGTCTCGTTTTGGTGAGACGCGTCCCATTCAACCTAGTCGGTTATATTAGGGCGCATGTCCAAATATAAAAGACCGTTAAGTCTAGAGAATTGCTAGTCATCATAATCATCATCATCATCAGCTTTCAAGTCCCTATCAGAGTCATGTACCCATTTACAGCTGGTTAGACTGATGAGTGACACCTGTTCCCTTTCTCGCTGCTGTTGCCTTCTCTAACTCAAGATCAGAGTCAGGTACCCATTTACAGCTGGTTACACTGATGCGTGACACTACCAAGCTTTGAACCCGAAACCCGGTAACTTATTGCGGTAGTGGAGCACTTTTGGCGCAGCTTAGGTCCCAATTCAATACCGTTTTATTGGTTTATAAACTTAAAATACGGGGGGGGGGGGGGGGTGGGGGGGGGGTCTGTCGTAAGCGTGTCAACTATGAATGCACGAGGAAGGTTTTTTTTTAAACTTGCAATCCCAAGTCACAATGTGACATAAACCTTTTTCAGTCAAGAAAAAGTACGGTTCTCAGTTTGGGTAATAAATTTCCACAATTTGATTTTAGCGGTGAATTATCACACAAGAACCGAAAAGTCTAACGGACATTCATGCATGTCGTACAAGACGGCTAATATGAGGTTGTACATTTGGCTAGCAATTTCATTATGTAAAAAATTTGCCACAGAAAGCACTGCTGCAAGAGCATGTGAATACTTGATTCTGGCTTCCTACAAGAGGACCAGATGTCGTAAATTTATTTTGAGAGAATGAGTCTTAGAATAGTGGTCCAGTCAGAGTGGAGAATGGTGGTGAAAAAGCTCAGTGATAGGAAAAGGTAAGCGAGTAAATAGTTGATTCACAGAGTGTTGGGGAGAGTAAAGACAGACTTATTTACGACAAATCGTTCCTCTCAATCTTCTCTTCCACTCTCCCGGTCAAACAATTATTTGCAAGGTTCCAGACACACATCTGCGCTCACACCGATTTGGTGCTTCAAAACACACAGACGCAAGTGAATACAAATTATATTAAACAAATAGGGGAAATTTGGGTTTTTGGTAGTCCAACACAGTACTAGATAAGTTTATGCTGTTTATTAGCATTAAAAAACCAATAATACCAATTATCATGTGAAATATGAACAAAAACCTGGCAACCATCTCTGCATACTGCCAGTTCTGGAAACTTGAAATCAATGTAGAGAAAACTGTGTATGGCCTGTTCAGTCTAAACAAGAGAGTTAATGAGAACAACATCGAGGTCTGGATGAATGGAGAGAAATTAGCATATGAAGAATACCCGAGATATCTTGGAGTCGAGCTCGACCGTAGACTTACCATGAGACCCCACATAGACAAGCTGATTGAGAAAGCATCCACAAGACGCAGGCTCATTAAGCACCTTTCTTCCTGTGGGTGGGGAGCAGACCAGCACTCATTACGCCAACTCTATACTGGATATGTGCGCCCAGTAATTGACTACTCGCTCCCCCCTCCAAACTATTGCAAGTAAAAGCCTCTTACAAAAGCTAGACAAAGTCCAAAATCACGCTCTACGGTTTATAAGTGGTGCCATGAAGACAACGCCGACAGATGCATGCGAAATCAACACCAATATTGAACCCTTAAACCTAAGAAGAGAACGTTCAGCAGTGGAAACATACGAAAGGTATCTGAGAATGGACACAAAGGAGGAGAATAGGAAAATGATAGAGCAGTGGCACCAAAAACACAGAATACAAAAGACATCTTTTCTTAAAAATGCAAAAGAAGCTAGCATCAAACACCACCTACCAACAGTTAGAAAGCCGATGGTAACTGTCAATAATGAACCACCTTGTTGGCAGGCAACTACTCCCATAGTAAGAACTGAACTCTCTGACCCCTCAGCAGACAAGAACACTCTAGGACCACTACTGAAAACCATCGCTTTAGAAACTATAGATTCATATCCACAAGACATCATCCATGTCTACACAGATGGATCTGCATTTAAAGCTACCATCAATGCTGGATATGGCGCAGTGATAAAATACCCCAACCAGCACCCAGAAGACCACCCTTGCATCTTTGGCCCTTGCGGAGAAATTTGTTCCAGCTATGATGCAGAAATAACAGCACTAGAAAAAGCATTGTGCCGGATAATCTCAGACTTTGAAAGTGGCATCACTCCACCTGAGGATATTGTTATATTCTCAGACTCAAAATCAGCACTCCAAGCCCTAGAAAGCAAAATGTCCCCTAACATTAATAACATCTGTAGATTTATTGACTAACTGTTCACTTCCTATTGCGTCGAAGTTACACTCCAGTGGATCCCAGGGCATGTCGGAGTCCCAGGAAATGAAAAAGCCGACAAACTATCCAAAAGAGGAGCAGCACTGCCCCAGTTCCCATCAAGTACCACACTGCAAACCTGCCAACAGATCCTGAGAAACAATTATAGGGAAGAATGGCTAAACCAATGGGCTTCTTCCCAGACAGGGCGGCTATTCTTCAAACATCAAGCTAAACCAAACCCTCAAGATCCAGTTAAACAACTGAAAAGAAGAGATCAGAGTCTAATTTTCCAGCTGAGAACAGGCCATGCCCCTGTCAATAAACATTTAAATAGAATAGACCCACTACGTGAACCAAACTGTCGGCACTGCCACCACCATGAGGAATCAGTTGAACACCTACTGTTACAGTGCCCAAGACTGACAGACCTGCGACGCCAACTACTCCCATCGCACCCAACCATCCACAATACACTCTACACATCATCACAGCAACTGAGGAAGACTTGCACCTTTGTCAGAGAGGCAATGGGCTGTCAAGAGCTACCTGCTCACAGCTAAAGGGATTATATCATCATCATCATGTGTTACAGAACAAAAAATTATAATTACAGAAAAATACAAATACCAATGGTGGGGAGGGGGTGAAGAAGATTGGTATCGACTAAGTCCTTCCCACTTATTAGGCAAAGATAAACCCAGTCCAAAGATAGATAGTTATCAGGAACATAGGTAATGTATCCCAACAGTGAATTTAATTACCCTGAAAGAGGTGTTACCATATTAGGTATGGTGGTAGACAAAAAATACTGTTATCCCAATTGTGTCTTCCATTTACTAAGCAAAGAAAAAAAAGGGGGGGGGGGGGTGAAACAGAGTTAACAAATTATCCCACTTAAAGGAACAATGCAGGGTATACAGAAAAATGTATTACCCGGTAGGCAAGTTAACAAATGGTTTTTGCAAAAAATAATAAATCTCCTGTCATTCATGCACGCTGTGAGGATCCACACTCATATACACACACACTTACCGATTGCAGCATCAGACAATCCATAGAATTATGCACACAATAATTAAACTCTTGACATGTGAAACTGTCTAGTCCTTCGGTGTCCCGCCCCAGATGTAGTGAGGTTAGTTGATAGAAAAAATTCCCACTTATCGCCGGACTTGAAGGCCTAAGAGTTCTGGTGGTTTATTATATAAAAAGGAGTCTATGGGATGGCACTGACACAGTTCGACACGCGGGTGAAAATGAGGTGATGGTAACAATCCTTCGATGCGTGATGATAGCAACTGACCGGTAAAGTTTTTAATCCAGTGAGGAAAAACTAGGCTCAGTCACAGTCAGGTAAATCGGTAATCTCTCACAATAGAGCAGTGTATAAAATATCGCTACTGGCGCTGTTCATCTTCCAGTTTATCTTACAAATTGTAATTAAATTTGATGATAATATTTAAATGTTCTTGGGTAGGCTTTCTTTCAGGAAATTATGATAGCTAGCCGCACCTGAAGTAGTATACAATGGCGGACTTAGTTAGCATTCAGGCGGCGCGCAGGTGGGGCAAGATGGCGGGGTGACTTTTATATAAGGAATTGAGAAGGAGGAGAGGAGGAGGGGCATGACTTTTATATAAGGAATTGAGGAGGAGGAGTGGAGGAGGCGCATGACTTTTTATATAGAGATATGTTTAGATAACAAGAAGAGGGTATATTTAGATAAGAAGAAGGAAAATGTGGAGGCGCGTTGCAGGCGCAAGATGGCGGGATGACTTTTATATAAGGAAAATGTGGGGGAGCGCCAGCGGGGCTCAGGTGCAAGAGGGTGGGATGACTTTTTATATAGTAATATATTAGTGTTTACTTTTAGATAACAAGAAGACGTTATTTATAGACATATATTAATTCTGCAGGAGTGATGCAGTGGCAAGATGGCGGGATGACTTTTATATAAGGAAAATGTGGCGGAGACTTGGTGGAGCTCAGGCGGAGCAAGATGGCGGGGTGACTTTTATATAAGGAATTGAGGAGGAGGAGAGGAGGAGGGGCATGACTTTTATATAAGGAATTGAGGAGGGGGAGAGGAGGAGGTGCATGACTTTTTATATAGAGATATGTTTAAAAAACAAGAAGAGGGTATATTTAGATAACAAGAAGGAAAATGTGGAGGCGCGTTGCAGGCGCAAGATGGCGGGATGACTTTTACATAAGGAAAATGTGGCGGAGCGCAGGCGGAGCAGGGTGACTTTTTATATAGTAATATATTAGTGTTTATTTTTAGATAACAAGAAGACGTTATTTATAGACATATATTAATTCTGCAGGAGTGATGCAGGGGCAAGATGGCGGGATGACTTTTTATATAAGGAAAATGTGGCGGAGCGCAGGTGGAGCAGAGTGACTTTTTATATAGAGATATTTTTAGATAACAAGAGGACGTTATTTATAGATAACAAGAAGGAAAATGTGGAGGGGTGTGGCAGGCGCAAGATGGCGGGGTGCCTTTTATATAAGGAATTGAGGAGGAGGAGAGGAGGAGGGGCATGACTTTTATATATGGAATTGAGGAGGGTAGAGGAGGAGGCGCATGACTTTTTATATAGAGATATGTTTAGATAACAAAAAGAGGGTATATTTAGATAACAAGAAGACGTTATTTATAGACATATATCAATTCTGCAGGAGTGATGCAGGGGCAAGATGGCGGGATGAGTTTTTATATAAGGAAAATCTGGCGGAGCGCAGGCGGAGCAAGATGGCGGGGTGACTTTTATATAAGGAATTGAGGAGGAAGAGAGGAGGAGGCGCAAGATGGCGGGATGACTTTTATATAAGGAAAATCAGGAGGAGCGGCAGGAGGAGCTCAGGTGGAGCAAGATGGCGGTTTTTTATATAGAGATATGTTTTAGATAACAAGAAGGAAAATGTGGAGGCGCGTTGCAGGTGCAAGATGGCGGGATGACTTTTATATAAGGAAAATGTGGAGGAGCGCCTTCGGAGCTCACGGGGAGCGGGGTGACTTTTTATATAGTAATATATTAGTGTTTATTTTTAGATAACAAGAAGACGTTATTTATAGACATATATTAATTCTGCAGGAGTGATGCAGGGGCAAGATGGCGGGATGACTTTTTATATAAGGAAAATCTGGAGGAGCGGCAGGAGGAGCTCAGGCGGAGCAAGATGGCGGGGTGACTTTTATATAAGGAATTGAGGAGGAGGAGAGGAGGAGGCGCACGTCACAACACACGTAGACAACAACCGCACTATAACCAGCGTCCTTTTCAGGACGTACACAGCGATCGCAATAGTCAAAATGGGCCGAAATAAACCACGCGCTAAAAAGAGGAAGGTTTATACCAGCCCACCAGCGCAGAACAGCCAGGGAAATAGTAACAAAGACAGACAGCCAGAAAGCAAAACTGCCCCAAGTACTCGTGCCGGGACCGAAATTTCTCCAACTCTTGACACGATGACGGAGCTAGCTGCGACGTGTATTGACACGGCTGAAAGCCGGAGTTTCCAGACTCCTTGCGAGGAAGGGGAGAAAGCAGATGCAAGCAGTTCTGACCGTGATGATGAAGACCCAGAATATGACTACATGATCAGTGCGCTAGAGCAGATAGAACAGATGTCAGAAGAAGAAGACCAGATGAAAGCGTTAGAACCGATAAAACAGATGCTGGAAAGAAAAAGACAGGAGTCTAAAACCCAGGGACCACCACCACAAGTATCCGAATCGTCAGCAGAAACCCTGTCAACCACAGAGAGGCTGCACCAGACACCAATGAAACCACCACACGATGCCGAGTTGACAGCTGTGGCTACCCCAGGGAAGCTGCTCCAAACTCAAAAGACGATAAAAACATCACTAAAGCAAGACGTCATAGTAGAGGCTCCAGTGTGTAGTAATAAGACAACTACAGAAAGTGATCAGGAGTCAACAAAACAGAACGTGAGACCGTCCTATACACCACACACTCTAACGCAGACGGAAAGCAGAGCGCGTCACCTGCACAAACCAAACAATACCGGTTGTCACAAGGCACTACAGGAGAGGATGGTTAAGATCACACAGATGTCTGGAGGTGAGGCCTCACTCAGGGCCCTACCAGATGACAAAGTGATAAACATCCTCGAAGTGATAACGGGAAGGAGAGGTATCGCCAAAGTAGGGAGACACGAAAACAGAGTCCTGCTTTCGCTCAACAACACAGAAAAAACTACCTCGCTGATGATCGAACTGGAATCCGGTCCAAAAGAAGTCCAGTTGCCCCACCAAATAAAAGTGGTGGTGGAAAAGTACAAGACAACAAAGAAGTTCGTCATCAGAGGGGTGGAAACCAGATGTTCCGAAGCCGAGGTCCACAGACGTCTTCAAACTGAAAACGCAGACGTCAAAATCACACGGGTAGAAAGGCTAAAAACATGGGACAAGAAAGACACCAACCTGATGATAGTGACGGTTGAAGGATCGACAAGACCCGAGAGACTAACGCTCGAAACCACAACAAAAAAGACAGAGGCATATATCCCTCCGGTGATGCAGTGCTCTAACTGCCAGAAATATTCACACACCAAGAAAACGTGCAGGAAAGATGCAGTTTGCCGGTATTGTGCGGGTAACCACCCATATCGCGACTGTACCAAAGCGAAGGATGATAACAATTACAAGGCCATAAACCCAAACCGAACCTGTGCAAACTGCCTCGGAAACCACGGGGCTAGGTACCGAGGCTGCCCGATGTTCCAGGAAACAAAGAGCATCTTGAAAGAGGCCGTGTGCAAAAACATACATTTCAAAGAGGCAAAAAACAGAGTGGCTGCGGATGGTGCAGAAAAACAAAGCATTATCGACAGAAGACAGTTACACAAACTAACCGCTGAAGTCAAAGATATGAAAATGAAACTACAGGTCGTAAACAGAAACAAGCAGGCGCCCGAAGACGACAAAGACAACGGTGATGATGTAATAGAACTACAAAACGTCAGAGAAATGATGAAAGACATGCAAAGCCTTCAACAGCAGATAGAAGCAGATGTAAAGAGGCTGACAGAACTGACGGAAGAAAACTCAAAAATTCTCAAGAAAATTGAAGCAGAGCGAAGAGCCATCGAGGAAATGACAGCAAACACAATAGCGACCAAAACAAACGAGCAATCAGACGAAGAAGTCATCGAAGAAACACTTGAAAAACTTCTACCAGCAATAATAGAAAAAGCACTATTACAGATATAGGAAAGCAGGAAGACAAGAGAAACAGAAACTAGGAAAGCAAAAACTAACAAAACGACACAAGACAGATAGAAAGGCAGGAAATGAACACACCACAACCGACAAGCAACGAAGAGGAAACCAGTCAACCAGCTAGTGGTCCTTTTCAGGACCAGGACTAACAGACAACTAGCACCGAAGAACCTAACACACAATATACCCCAATTATAACCAACTTTCAGGTTGAACAGGGTATTACAGCAACATAGTAGACGAAAACAACAACAACAGCAAGATGGCGGGATGACTTTTATATAAGAAAAATCAGGAGGAGCGGCAGGAAGAGCTCAGGCGGAGCAAGATGGCGGTTTTTTATATAGAGATATGTTTTAGATAACAAGAAGGAAAATTTGGAGGCGCGTTGCAGGCGCAAGATGGCGGGATGACTTTTATATAAGGAAAATATGGCGGAGCGCCAGCGGAGCTCAGGGGGAGCGGGGTGACTTTTTATATAGTAATATATTAGTGTTTATTTTTAGATAACAAGAAGACGTTATTTATAGACATATATTAATTCTGCAGGAGTGATGCAGGGGCAAGATGGTGGGATGACTTTTTATATATTAGTGTTGTTTAGGTAACAAGAAGACGTTATTTATAGACTTGAGATAACAAGAAGAGGATATATTTAGACTTGAGACATGACTTTTATATAAGCGCATTCAGGAGGTGCGCTACAGGGGCAAGATAACGGGATGACTGTTATATATAGTAATATATTAGTGTTTATTTTTAGGTAACAAGAAGACGTTATTTATAGACTTGAGATAACAAGAAGAGGATATATTTAGACTTGATATAACAAGAAGACTTTTAGCCGATTCCGCAGGCGCAAGATGGCGGGATGACTTTTTATATAACGAAAATGTGCAGGCGCGCTGTAGGAGGAGCATGGGTTTTTATATAGTAATATATTAGTGTTTATTTGTAGATAACAAGAAGACGTTATTTATAGACATATATTAATTCTGCAGGGGCGATGCAGGGGCAAGATAACGGGATGACTTTTTATATATTAGTGTTGTTTTAGATAACAAGAAGACGTTATATTGAGATAACAAGAAGCCTTTTAGACAATAGGAAGACTTTGAGATAACAAGAAAAACGATGCATAGAGTGCACGGTTTTTACAATGACTTATGGACGTGTTGGCGTGGGGAAAAAACCGATAGCAAAAATACACACACCTGTCTATTGATCTCTTCCTTTGTCTATGAAACCAGCCTTGTTTGCGCGCTAACAACATCTTGCTTAATGGAAAAAACTAATCGCTAGTTAACAAGTTGTGAAAATTATTTATATCCTATCCCTTGTGAGTATATGGGTCATGGTAAATCCACGCCCGGTTCTGCGTTTTATTCTAATACCGACAGATGTATTATCCTTTGTTAGGTCTCTGTAGCTTGTCTTTTTGAGCGCCAGAAATATTTAATTTACTTGTTCATACATTTTTTTTTCTAAGATACATTTTAGCTGTCGCTATCAGGAAATCTTATACTAACTGTTTCGCCTCTTAAATTTACAAGCTTATTTTTTTGTGAGAGAGTGAAGTGTTAGAGACGTACCTATACTACGTCTACCATGAAGAGGTGAACGCGAAGTGTTAGAGACTTGACTATTTGAATGCGCGGGCTGGGTATTGGCTTTGTCTGGTGGGGGTGATGACGTCTGTGTGTGTGTGTGTATGGGTACGCGTGTGGTTGTGTGTGCGCGTGCGCGGATGGTATTGCTTTTGGTAGTAACTTTAGATATGCTGTGTCTGTACGAGCGGTTCTGTCTACCTATCTGTCTATAAGCGCGGTATTTATTTTATGGTGTTGTTTATTTAGATAACAAGAAGAGGATAATAGGAAGACTTTGAGATTTTTAGATAACAAGAAGAGGATAATAGGAAGACTTTGAGATTTTTAGATAACAAGAAGACGATAATAGGGAGACGATATATTTAGACTTTGAGGTAATAGGAAGACGATGTATTTAGATATATTTAGTTACACATATATTTAGACTGACTTGTTATATAGTAAAATACTCCGATGAGATTTATATAGTAATATATTAGTTGGATAATGGTGTGTTGTGTTACAGACATATATATATATACATACATGGTTATGTGTCTGTGTGTGAGTATGTGAGGGTATGGGTGGCGACCCCCGTTTTACAACATCGCTGTTGAAACAAAAAAACCCTGCATACTTATCTTTGTAAATTCACAATAATTAAGAGTATCTATAACACTTAGCATTTTAGGCGCTAACAGGTGACTCACATTGCTTCATTTCACTCAACAAGTCGGCAGTTTATGAACTTGTCGCTTTAAATGTTATCAGAACCACACGTTTGAGTTTCCAGAAGTCTATTTTTGATAATTAGTGTTTTTTCATCGTATCGCCATCAATCAATACCCTTTAGTGCTTCAACCCGTGGAACAGGTTAGTGTGGGGGTTTTTGTGTTTTCTTTTGTAGTGGTGTGGGTGAACAAAACCAGAAGTCTATTTTTGTAGGTGATCGTATGTATAGTGTGGGTGTAGGTTAGTAGTGGGGTGTAGGTTAGTAGGGTTTTTTGAAGCGAGTGGGGGTTTTGTGTTTTCTTTTGTAGTGGTGTGGGTGAGGTCGGAAGGCTTTTTGTGTGATGTATTGTACCGTTAAATGGGCAAACGTTAGAAGAAGTTAACACCTTTAAATATCTCGGGTCCACTATATGTAGTGATGGAAGATCAATTAAAGAAATCAAGACAAGACTTGAGATGGCCTCAGCTGCCATGACAAGGTTGAATGTGATCTGGAAAAGTAACATCAGTTTTCCTGTGAAGATCAAATTATACAAATCACTTGTATTATCTATTCTCTTGTATGGGTGTGAGGGCTGGACACTCACTGCAGATACGGAGCGAAGGATTCAGGATTTCGAGCATAAATGTTATAGAAGAATTTTGCGCATTTGCTATAAAGAGCACAAAACAAATGTCTATGTTAGAGAGAAGATAAACACCTATGCAGGCCACCAAGAACCACTTTTGTCAATAGTGAAACGTCGAAAGCTTGCCTGGTTTGGGCATGTAACTCGTCATGACTCCCTTTCGAAAACGATCCTTCAGGGAACAGTCGAAGGTAAACGGAGAAGAGGAAGGCAGAGAAAATCCTGAACTGATAACATCAAAGAATGGGAAGGACACGGTTTTTCCACACTTGTACGCATTGCTGAGGATAGAGAGCAGTGGAGGACCCTGTCTGCTGATGCTTCCACCATGGCACCCCTACGACCCATGACGGGTTACGGGCTGAGATGAGATGATGATTGTACCGGTAGTGTGTTTGGTTGTAGGTATCTTAATTGTGTGGTGTAGTTTGTGGGGCTGTCGAATCGTGGGGTGTGTATTGGGGTATGGGTTTTTGTGTGCTGGTATTTTAATTGTTGTATATACAATATGTATATATGGGAGTGAAGTGTTAGAGACCTGTACTAGTTCTACCATCGAACTTGCATCCTGGTAGTGTGTGTGTTGTTTATTTTACACATAGACAGGTATACATATACACGATGTTACAGCAGTTATACGCTAAATACCCAGTCTGTGGGCACTCGCGTGCGTGGTTATGTGTCTGTGTGCGTGGGTGTGTGGGTATGTGTGGGTATGGGTGGGTGTGTGTGTGTGCACCTGTGTGCGTGGGTGTCTGTCTGTGTGTAGGTATGTGTAGGTATGGGTAGGTGTGTGTGTGTGCACCTGTGTGCGTGGGTGTCTGTCTGTGTGTGGGTATGTGTGGGTATGTGTGTGTGTGTATGTGTGTCTGTGTGTGTGTCTGTGTGTGTGTGCGTGTGTTGGGTTGTAGCAGGTGGGTGTTTAGACAGATATTAATATGTATACATACGATATTTATACATACCATATTTTAGGCAGCATAGATAACAAAGATTCTTTAAGTGTAATAAATATATAATTCTTTTAAAAGAACACAAAATGTCAAACTCAATCACTACTCTCAAGCGCCTTGTAGGTCGCTTGACACCTGCCCAACCTTATTTGCTCACTAACAACAACTTCCTTAATGAAAAAGCTAATCGATTGTGTACGATCGACTTTAATCTAGGTTGTGAAACGCTTTTAGACACGATTCGTGGTAACAGCTGGTTACATACCCAGAAACCTAATCGATATTCGACGAGCTGTTGAACAAATGTTTAGTGTTAGCTTTCTTGGTTTGATAGTCTGTCACTATCGGTTATCTATAAGGTTTTAAATAGTTTTGTTAAGGCATTATTTCTATAATATTGTGTATTCGTAAGCAATAACAGACGCTTTTTGTGTGTTTCATGAAAGTTTAGGTATAGGTACACTACGCAAAAGTGATCTCATCAGAACTTTGTTATCTATGTAGATGTCTCGTAGTCTGGTTACAAACATCAAGCTGGTTTAGAAGTAACTTTATCATTTTTATGGTGGTTTATCTTTCGACGAAATGCCGAGGAGGTGGCGCAGACACGGTAGATGGAAGGTAGTGAGACTTCTTTCTTGCTTAGTTTTTTGTATTGTCCTGCAATTTTCAAACTTTAGTAAAAGGTTTTCTTCCAAACACCAAAAGACGATCCCAAAATTTTCTCTCAGGCCGCCGCCAAGGGTCCAACCTATAGATAAATAGATCAACCGTCAAATACTTCTTTAAAAAATTTCTCCCCCTTGTCAAAAAATACTTACCCTTCCCAAAAAAATACTCCCCACTTGTCAAAAAAATACTGCCCCTTGCCAAAAAATACAACCCCTTGTCAAAAAAATTTCGCCTTCTTGGTAATCAAATATCTTCCTATTGTCAAAAAATTTCACCCCTTGGCAATTAAATTCCTCCCCCTTCTCAAAAAGATACTTCCCCTTACCAAAAAATACTGCCCCTTGTCAAAAGAAATTTCGCCCTCTTGGTAATCAAATATCTTCCTATTGTCAAAAAATTTCACCCCTTGGCAATTAAATTCCTCCCCTTGTCAAAAAAAATACTTCCCCTTTGGTAAAAATACTTACAGTTGTGGTCTTCAACTCGCTCCCCAATGGTTTAAGCACGTCATCACTTCTTGTCATGTACACTCAGCTGGTAGGAACAGTGGAAGGCGTTTTCAACAAGGTATGAAGGTGAGTGTCCGTTGTTATCACACCGTCTCTTCAGTAAAGTATGAACATGAGTGTCTGGGCGTTGGTCTTCCAAGTGTCTATTTATATGAAGGAAAGCCAGTTTTAATCTTGGCATTCGTAGAAGCTTCTCACTGTGAATGAATACCTTTTCCTCACGTCTGTCATTCAGAGAGCGGATGTTGGTGTATCTCTCCATTGTCTGGATTGGAGAAGTCTTCATCCCTCCAGTGATTAATCTAAGGCCTGAATTTTGTACTTTCCCTAGACGTTCTGTGTTTGTTTTAGATGCCGTGGCCCAGGCTGACATGCCATATTCAAGTACAGGCCTGACTGTGCCTGTGTAGACTTTTTTTTAGTATGTTGGTATTTGCCCCCCCAACTTGTGCCAGCCAGTTTCTTCATAATAGAGAGTTTTCTTATTGCTCTCTGTTCTACTGCATTTATGTGCGGCTTCCAGGTGAGTCTCTTATCCAACTTGACTCCCAGGTATGTTGGATTATCTTCGATTGGAAGCTCACTTCCATTTAGTTGCAGTTTGATCGTTTCTTGGCGATTTGACAGAGAGAAGCAGGTTGCTACTGTCTTGGAGAGGTTTATCTGTACTCCCCACTCTGATGCCCATTTACCGATGGTATTTAGCGCTGCTTGCATCCTGAACTTTGCAGTAGGCAAATGTTCAGCAGCACACCAGGCAGCAAAATCGTCAGCATGAAGAGCCCTGGAGATATGCCCGGACAGTTTCTCTGCAATATCATTTATATATATGATAAAAAGTGTGGGGGAGATAACTCCTCCTTGTGGCACACCTTGTTGAAGAGTGACACAATGGCTCAGTTTCCCATCAAGTTTTACTCTTGCTGTGCGGTATCGGAGAAAGTCCCGTATCCAGCTGAACATTCTCCCTTCAATTTTGTTGTTGAGCATCTTAAGGAGGAGTCCTTCTTTCCATACCTTATCAAAGGCTTTTGTCAAGTCTACAAAAACAGCCAGAACTTTCTTTTTCTCCTGAAAGGCATTTTCTATTTCCTGTGCTAGATATACCAGCTGGTCTTCGGTGCTGCGGTTTTTCCTGAATGCTGACTGTGTGTTATCAAGCAGATGGTTTTTTTCCAGATGTTTCATTAATCTTGAGTTCACCATTCTTTCCATTACCTTACCCAGACAGCTCAGAAGGCTAACTGGTCGGTAGCTGGACTTGCTTGTTTTCTCCTTTTGTTTCTTTCTGATGGGAACAATGATTGCTTCTCGCCATTGATCTGGGAATTTTCCAGTACTCCATGATTGATTGAAGATTAGGAGGAGCTTGTGCTTGGCTACAGGTCCAAGGTTCTTGATCATATCATTTGTGATACCATCTTTTCCTGAAGCTTTCATGTTATTTAGTTTTGTTATGGCAGCATTTAGTTCTCTCAAAGTAAGGGATGACTTCATGCAGGTATCTGGGTTTTGGTGCTTCAGTTTTTCTTTTACTTCCTTACGTATTTCTTGGATACGTGCATGTGGAAGTGATGTGGTGCTTTCTTCCTTGTAGAAATCTGCCAGGATGTTTGCTGCCATCTTTCCTGTGTGGTATTTTCCGTTTTCCTTGATGACAGTCTTACAGTAGCTGGTTGTTGTTTCTTCATTTAGTACTCTTGTCAGATTCCACAGCTTGCTTGAGTCCTTTTCCATGTTGAGACTGCTGGTCTTCTGGTGCCAGCTCCTTTGGATTTCAGCTTTCTTTTGTTCATTAAAAGCTTGTTTTATGCTGTTGTGTTTCTGGGTGTTCTCTAATGTGGGACTTTGCTCCATAGTTTCCCGTGCTTTATTTAAGTCACTTTGGAGTTTTCCCAGATTGTCACTCCAGTATGGTTTGTAGTCTCGTCGTTTACCTCGTGGAATTGACTTCTTTGCTGCTTGGATGATTGCCTCACTGATGATGGAAATGTTTTTATTGATATTCTTTGAGTGGGTAATGTTTTGACAGAGGTTATCGACTTGTTCTTTAAAAAATCCCCAGTTTGCTTTTTTGAAATTCCAGCTAGGAGACATATTAATTTGTCCTGCACTTCTTACCTCAGATATCTGTAATGTGACTGGTACATGGTCACTTCCCCCCAGTTGGTTATTTACTGTTCTTGTGGTGAGTCGATGTATGTCTTCTGTAGCCATAGCAAGATCTGGTGTGCTCGTTGTTTTCCAAACTCTGGAATAGAAGGTGGGCTTATCCTCTGGTTGGTTTATTAGAATTAGTTTATTCTCTACCATCCAATCTTCCACCTCTTCTCCTCTCAGATCTGTTGCGTTATAGCCCCAGCTGGGTGAGTGGCTATTGAAGTCGCCCATAATGAGGTGTCTTGATGCTGCAAGCTTCACTTTGTGTAGCTCCAGAGTTGTGGTTGGAGGGCTGTAGCAGTTTGTGATCATTAAGTCTCCACTGGGCAGCAGTAGTTGGACTGTTATGTATTCAAATTCGTCCTCACCAGATCTGTGTATCTCTACTGCTGGGATTGAGGTTTTAATCAGCATGAGGATTCCTCCCTTAGTTCTTTTTGCCCTGTCTTGGCGGAAGGATTCGTATCCACGTATGAAGAATCGTTGGGTATCTTTTAGGTGAGTTTCTTGGATGCAGATTATATCAATGTTATTTTCCCTGAGGAATTCTTGTAACTCCGGTTTCTTGTTCCTCACTCCTTCTGCATTCCATTGAGCCACTGTAAGATAGTGGGTTGGTTGGTCAGTTGCTCTACTTTGCCTTCCCCCGACCATTTGGTTGGCAAAGGCACCGGTTGCTTGGGTGGGCCCTTTCGAGGCTAGGGGCCCGGCTCCGCTCCTCCCCGGTTGTAGCTGATAGGAGCGACGCCATGACGTAAGTCGAGATTGTCGCATGACTCCATACTGCAAATGCGTGTGTGTCCTAATTTTTCCCGGTGTCTGCGCCGTAGCTAACACACTCCGTCTTCGGCAGGCCGGGTTGTGTTTGTTGTTCAGGGTTGTCTCCCATAGCCTTTCCATCTCCCAGTGGTAGCTGCAAGGCAGCAGGTTTGTTTGTTTACCGAGTTTACCTTCCCCGTGGATAGACCTTATAGTGGCTCTTACTCGCTTGATGCACCCGTCATAGGACATATGGGGGATTTCAGTGGGGGTATCAGTGCCACCTGTTACCCCTCCCCGTCCTGCTGGGAGGACATCGCCGTTTGGTCCGCGACTGCTTATTCGTCCAGCAATACTGACTTAATTCGCAGCTGACACACCATATCTGGAGGTCGCTCCACTATCCGCCACCCGTGGACGCGCCTGGTTGGGGTCGGTCGCCCCTTTGTCAGGTAAATATATCTAAATACATCGTCTTCCTATTACCTCAAAGTCTAAATATATCGTCTCCCTATTATCGTCTTCTTGTTATCTAAAAATCTCAAAGTCTTCCTATTATCCTCTTCTTGTTATCTAAATAAACAACACCATAAAATAAATACCGCGCTTATAGACAAATAGGTAGACAGAACCGCTCGTACAGACACAGCATATCTAAAGTTACTACCAAAAGCAATACCATCCGCGCACGCGCACACACAACCACACGCGTACCCATACCCACACACAGACGTCATCACCCCCCACCAGACAAAGCCAATACCCAGCCCGCGCATTCAAATAGTCAAGTCTCTAACACTTCGCGTTCACCTCTTTGGGTAGACGTAGTATAGGTAAGTCTCTAACACTTCACTCTCTCACAAAAAATAAGCTTGTAAATTTAAGAGGCGAAACAGTTAGTATAAGATTTCCTGATAGCGACAGCTAAAATGTATCTTAGAAAAAAAAATGTATGAACGAGTAAATTAAATATTTCTGGCGCTCAAAAAGACAAGCTACAGAGACCTAACAAAGGATAATACATCTGTCGGTATTAGAATAAAACGCAGAACCGGGCGTGGATTTACCATGACCCATATACTCACAAGGGATAGGATATAAATAATTTTCACAACTTGTTAACTAGCGATTAGTTTTTTTCATTAAGCAAGATGATGTTAGCGCGCAAACAAGGCTGGTTTCATAGACAAAGGAAGAGATCAATAGACAGGTGTGTGTATTTTTGCTATCGGTTTTTTCCCCACGCCAACACGTCCATAAGTCATTGTAAAAACCGTGCACTCTATGCCTCGTTTTTCTTGTTATCTCAAAGTCTTCCTATTGTCTAAAAGGCTTCTTGTTATTTCAATATAACGTCTTCTTGTTATCTAAAACAACACTAATATATAAAAAGTCATCCCGTTATCTTGCCCCTGCATCGCCCCTGCAGAATTAATATATGTCTATAAATAACGTCTTCTTGTTATCTAAAAATAAACACTAATATATTACTATATAAAAACCCATGCTCCTCCTACAGCGCGCCTGCACATTTTCGTTATATAAAAAGTCATCCCGCCATCTTGCGCCTGCTGAATCGGTTAAAAGTCTTCTTGTTATCTCAAGTCTAAATCTATCATCTTCTTGTTATCTCAAGTCTATAAATAACGTCTTCTTGTTACCTAAAAATAAACACTAATATATTACTATATATAACAGTCATCCCGTTATCTTGCCCCTGCAGCGCGCCTCCTGAATGCGCTTATATAAAAGTCATGTCTCAAGTCTAAATATATCCTCTTCTTATTATCTCAAGTCTATAAATAACGTCTTCTTGTTACCTAAACAACACTAATATATAAAAAGTCATCCCACCATCTTGCCCCTGCATCACTCCTGCAGAATTAATATATGTCTATAAATAACGTCTTCTTGTTATCTAAAAATAAACACTAATATATTACTATATAAAAAGTCACCCCACTCCCCCTGAGCTCCGCTGGCGCTCCGCCACATTTTCCTTATATAAAAGTCATCCCGCCATCTTGCGCCTGCAACGCGCCTCCACATTTTCCTTCTTGTTATCTAAAATATATCTCTATATAAAAAACCGCCATCTTGCTCCGCCTGAGCTCCTCCTGCCGCTCCTCCTGATTTTCCTTATACAAAAGTCATCCCGCCATCTTGCGCCTCCTCCTCTCCTCCTCCTCAATTCCTTATATAAAAGTCACCCCGCCATCTTGCTCCGCCTGAGCTCCTCCTGCCGCTCCTCCAGATTTTCCTTATATAAAAAGTCATCCCGCCATCTTGCCCCTGCATCACTCCTGCAGAATTAATATATGTCTATAAATAACGTCTTCTTGTTATCTAAATATACCCTCTTCATGTTATCTAAACATATCTCTATATAAAAAGTCATGCGCCTCCTCTTCTCCCCCTCCTTAATTCCGTATATAAAAGTCATGCCCCTCCTCCTCTCCTCCTCCTCAATTCCTTATATAAAAGTCACCCCGCCATCTTGCGCCTGCCACACCCCTCCACATTTTCCTTCTTGTTATCTATAAATAACGTCCTCTTGTTATCTAAAAATATCTCTATATAAAAAGTCACCCTGCTTCACCTGCGCTCCGCCACATTTTCCTTATATAAAAAGTCATCCCGCCATCTTGCCCTTGCATCACTCCGGCAGAATTAATATATGTCTATAAATAACGTCTTCTTGTTATCTAAAAATAAACACTAATATATTACTATATAAAAAGTCACCCTGCTCCGCCTACGCTCCGCCACATTTTCCTTATATAAAAGTCATCCCACCATCTTGCGCCTGCAACGCGGCTCCACATTTTCCTTCTTGTTATCTAAATATACCCTCTTCTTGTTTTTTAAACATATCTCTATATAAAAAGTCATGTGCCTCCTCCTCTCCCCCCTCCTCAATTCCTTATATAAAAGTCATGCCCCTCCTCCTCTCCTCCTCCTCCTCAATTCCTTATATAAAAGTCACCCCGCCATCTTGCTCCGCCAGCGCTCCTCCACATTTTCCTTATATAAAAGTCATCCCGCCATCTTGCCACTGCATTACTCCTGCAGAATTAATATATGTCTATAAATAACGTCTTCTTGTTATCTAAAAATAAACACTAATATATTACTATATAAAAAGTCATCCCACCCTCTTGCGCCTGAGCTCCGCTGGCGCTCCCCACATTTTCCTTATATAAAAGTCATCCCGCCATCTTGCGCCTGCAACGCGCCTCCACATTTTCCTTCTTGTTATCTAAATATACCCTCTTCTTGTTATCTAAACATATCTCTATATAAAAAGTCATGCGCCTCCTCCTCTCCTCCTCCTCAATTCCTTATATAAAAGTCATGCCCCTCCTCCTCTCCTCCTCCTCAATTCCTTATATAAAAGTCACCCCGCCATCTTGCCCCGCCTGCGCGCCGCCTGAATGCGCTTATATAAAAGTCACGCGCCGCCTGGCGTTTTTCCTATATAAAAGTCACGCGCCGTTGGCGCGCCGCCTGCGCGCCGCCTGAATGCTAACTAAGTCCGCCATTGTATACTACTACCGGACCGCCACAAGATTAAATTTAAAAAATGTCTCATCAAACTGTCTGGAAGTTTAAGAACCGAGTATGGAACTCTGTATGATGTATTAATAATGCTGGGATTGCAAAGGTGATCATTCTAGAGAAAAAGATAGAAAACCCATGACAACATAATCATACTTCAAAAATCAAATAATATTCTTAACGCGCGATAAATTTACCGTTAAGGCTATTATATACACTCGCGTATTTAATTATGTATTTAAGAAAACACGTCACGAGTCTAATGGTTAAAATACACATCTATATATATAGGACTTAACTAAATTTATTAATTATAAATTCCTTCGCGACTTTAAAAGTTACTTTAACATTTAAGCATCTATTATTTTTAGAAATAATATAATAGATATATCATTAAATTTACCACTGGAACTTTTGGGATGAGTTTAATTAAATAGATTAAAATAAACACAAAATCCAGCGAAATATAATGAAAGCACTAGACCACTGATCACTTTAACAAATATATTATACCGTGCACAGAAAAAGAAACACTCCAATTGTAGCCACCAGTTCAGATGGAAATCTAGCAAAACTTCTACGATAGCTAGTGAATCTTAAATCTATGGCAACTGAAAGATAGCATGGCTTCCTACGTGGTCTGTATATATTTAAAATGGAGTTTAAGATGAGTGGGACATGAGAAAGTTGACACCTTTTTAGATCTCAGGAGACTTTCGGGGATCTGACCGCCAACTGAAGAGATATGCCGCTCCCTGGTCTTCCGTATCTTCGCTCGTTCTGCGATCGGTTTCGTGTTTAACACCGAGATGCGAAAATTTCCGGCAGGAAACCTGCGTCTCGTTTCCGGGACCACTACTGCTTTGATCTCTCCCGCTCACTGTTCCGGAAATCACTTCCGTGTCTTTTGATCGTGGTCGCTACTATCTGTTTGATGTAGGCAACGCCCCCCACTGGCCAAGTTAATGAAAATAACTTCATATGATTGCTCAGGTGATGTCCGTGGGCGTGATTTAATCTTTCCTTAAATCAATGCGATGACCAGAATGAACGGTAGATAAACTGTCCACATATTCAGCAAACGTGTTGGCCATCTGCGTGGAACGGTTGCATAGCTAATGAGTCCAGGTGAAAAAATCCCGTTTGACGAAAAGTTACCACCTTATTCGGGGGCACTGGTGTTATCCGAAGGGGTCGTTACAAAGGGGCGTACTATAGAATCCCACGATTCAGGATCAGCTGAGTTCGTCTGTGACACCAGCTACAGTGGTAGCTACATGTTCCGTAAGGAGCGAAAATGAAATTGATGATGATCTTTGAGGAAACTCCCAGATATCATATTTGACCATAAGGTGCAACTATTTTTGGCGTATAACCCAGTAATAATTTATAACGACATATTTTGGGGTCCACCAATATAATCCTTTTAAGTTCCGCCCTTCATCATCAGGCCACATCACACTCTGTCTATTCTCTTCATTTGTAATAGTTAGCACCATTTTCCGTTGGGTCTGAGCAGCCATCCTCACGGTCGCATTAAGGTTTGCTGAAAATAACTAATATTCATGATAGGCAGAGTGGTTCTAGAACATGATGAAAGATGTGAAATGCTAGTGATATATCATTTGTACATATTGCCAGCCCATACCAGGAACGGACTGGAATCATGGATAATACAAGTCATGTGGTTTGACGTGAAATGCTATTGCAGAACAAGGAAGGAGGGATGGGATGACTTATCTTAAAGAAATAACGGTAAAACAACAAACAAAGGATGCTGTATAGAATAGAGAACATTATATAATAACCCACATGGGGTTGAACCGGGTATTCTGTGCACGAGAATGACCTCCCCTTTCTTATCCAGAAGCTCATAACAGATGCCCATGATTCACTTCAAATTACAGACGTAACAACGGATGAAAACTGTGAAAAACCCATCTTGTTACCCCTTCTGGAACATTAGGTTTCTCACTTGTTTGAGAAAAAAGTATGAAATACTTTCATTCTTGGTTTTATGCAATATTTGAAAACAAAAACATCACAATTTGTCTCAAGACCAGATTTATAAACAATGATCTATGAACTTATATTATTATGCTTTAACAGATAGAGTTATAAAACTCACAATTGAGCTTTATGTTGTTTTTGTAATGTCACATTGTTCAAAATTTTCCCATCTCCCATTATCGCAAATGGTCATATATATTTGAACCCTCTCCCGACCCTCCGAATCTGACGCCAAAGGCCAAAGCAACGATATATATATATATATATATAAGTTGTGGGCCTACGAATGTCATCTATTCATTGTCTGCTCTTTGTCCATTATAATATTTGCATTGTTTGACTTCAAGTGTTTGAAGTATGAAGATCTGAATTTAAGTATGCATCATGAGTGCAAATAAAGGCATGCATGTAAATTCTTGAAGAGGACAACAACATATCACATATTTATGAAGAAGTTTAAACTAAAAGTACAAATTAACAAGTTTACTAAGCCATTGTCTAACGACAAGATATTTTAGATCGAAGTCCCCCATCTGTGAAGAACGTCAAGAAAAAAAAGTACCATAAAACACATTTACGGGATTTCAGTAAATATAAATATCACAGATTCATTCACTGAGTGCTGTAATATGAATACATTAAAGTACGAACCACACATTGTAATATAATGCGAATCTTGACATGTACGATATTCTGTAAATAAACATGGCTACAAACTGAAAAAAAAAAAAACCCACAGAATACAACAGAACAGAGAATTCCCATGCTTTCAACAGACAATGCAGTAACTCCAGACTTTGGTGCCCCACAAAACCAACAAGCGCCAAGGCCGAAATCACAACCAACTCAAGCTAAACCAGGGACTTCCGCAGAACCACCAGCACTTTACACCACTCGTTCTGGCCGTACAGTGACACCTCCCAGCCGATACAGACAGTGACATATATACTCACACTGAGCATTACACATACTTATCCTTTCTCACATGAAACATTTCGTTGGAAATGTTTGCACACATTTTTTTTCAAAAAAGGGGGGATGTAATATGAATACATTAAAGTACGAACCACACATTGTAATATAATGCGAATCTTGACATGTACGATATTCTGTAAATAAACATGGCTACAAACTGAACATGCTTTTACTGAGTGCCTTCTGAAACGTGTGTGCTTGTGTAGACGACGAGGTAATGCTTATATACATACATCATAACATTACAAGTGCGGGGCCGATTAACATTTTAGCAAGTATATGGATTCCCCATGGGAATGTCACTTGTGTCTTGAACCAGCTGTGCCTTCAATCCGTTTCGATGTCACGCGGTCATTTTTTTTTTAAGGTATATCTCTCTTTCTCGTCTTCTTCTCCTCCTCTTTGGCTTGATTTATCCAGCTATTACCAGATAATTATTTGATTTAGCGTTTCTCCGAATGTGTCTGAAGAACTTTCACTGTCCGAGGCGTATCGCTCTGAAAAATGGAAGACTTTCTTCTTCTCTTTTAGGACTTCCTTGTTCGATTTTCTAGCTGTCCAAAGTAATCGTTGCATCCTTCTTAGGAACAGCGTCTCAAATTTCTACAATTTAAAAAGTGCACCATAAATCATCATCAACATTTCCCTTTTACTCCATGCGAAACCTAGACCCACGCTATTAGATTCAGTGGTGTATAAAAATGGTGCATATGTTTGAAAATATAAAAAGGAAACAGTACATTTCATTCATCCATTAAGAGTCAAAAATTAGCATTTGTTTATTGGGGAGAATAAAGAATTATTGTTGATTTTAGGTGCAGTAACTAGGTTAAATTAATCATCATACCCCGCTGGAACTACAAAAATGCCAACTGAAACAAGAACAGATGAATAATGTGGTCAGATAAACACCTTAAACAAAAGAATTTGAAAAAATAGCTGACGGATTTAACAAAGCAATTCTGAAAGCTGCCCTAGAATCAATACCCACGAGGGGCAAGAAAAGATTATAAGCCGTACTGGACAGAAGAATTCAAAGAACTAAAAGAACAGGTAACAAAAACCAGAAATATAGCAGAAAAGGACAAAACAGTTGATGCAAACATCGCCTACAAAGCTATCTCTGCAAAGTACAGGAAAACATTAAACTATTCAACCAAAAATAACTGGACTGGCTCAAAACAACAGAAAGCCTTGACCTCAACAAAGATGGCAGAAAGTTATGGAGGCTCGCCAAAGCCTTAAATAATGGAAATAGCTCTACTGCAAAACGAGAAAATACTCACAAAGAAAGAAGCAGCAAATGTCAATGCCCTAAAATTCCCACAGAAGAGCCAGATAAATGTTCCACTTGACAGAAAACAAGAAATTATCAAAGAGCAAGAACTTTACAAAAATATAACAACTGTTCCAGAAGAGCACATGACAGCAAACCTCACCACGAGAGAGCTCGAGGCAGTCACTGTATCCCTTAAACAAAGAAAGTCACCTGGAAAAGATGGGGAAACAAATGACATGCTTAAAGGGCTAGGGCCTATTGCCAAGAAAGCCCTCCTCAAGATTATGAACTAAAGCTGGAAGCGTGGAATTGTGCCACAGTCCTGGAAAGAAGCAGTATTAGTTCCAATTCTGGGAGCCGCGCTAGCGTAGTGGTTACAACACCGCTCTGGCGACCGGGTGATACAGGATCAAACTCGGGCGACGGCATTTGAGGATTTTTCGTCGACCGGGATTTGGACTGGATTAACTCGAGACCTGGCGAGTACATTTGAAGGAGTGTCGTCGACCAGGGACTGGCGGCTCCTGAGCCGACCCAGCTGTAATGGGTACCTCCGAAATCGGCGAGTATTTGCCTGAATGGCGAGAAACATCTGTCTCTGTACAAGAAACAAAGGGATACTCACGTAAAATCAATGTCAGGTTAGACATAATAATAACCTGAGATTTCGCCTCGAGTATTAGCGGGCGTACGAAAAAAAAAAAAAAAAAAAAAGTTCCAATTCTCAAAAAATGATAAAGACCGAATGGACCCCAACAGCTATAGACCCATCAACCTTCTAAGCTGCACGGGAAAGCTTATGGAGAAAATTATCAACACCCGATTAAGTTGGCACCTCAAAGGAAAACAAATTCTACTGCACCAACAAGCAGGCTTTAGGCAACACATATCTACAGAGGATCAAGTCACCTACATTGCACAGGAAATCGAATATGCTTTCCAAGAAGGTAAGCACACATTAGCAGTTTGATTAGACATGGAGAAAGCATTTGAAAATGTTTGGAAAGATGGGCTTAGAGTTAAAATGCTCAAATATGGAGTTTGTGGAAGAATGTACAACTGGATCAGTCAGTATCTGTCAGACAGAACAGCAAGAGTGCAGGTGAATGGATAGTTTAGCAAAAAGACCAAAATTGAGCAGACAGTCCCACAAGGTGGGGTCCTTTCCCTTAAACCCTTCCTTATATATATAAATGACTTCACATAAAATATCCACACAAATTTCCACAATTCCCTCTATACTGATGACCTGGCCATGTGGACTTCAGAAGGATATATCACCACAGAAAGAGTGCGCATGCAGCATTCACTGCTAGCTCTTGAAAGTTGGTCCAGAAAGTGGTTACTCAAAATCAATGCACAAAAAACAACACACACTATTTTTACCTGGTCAAACAAACCACAGCAAGCAAAACTACAACTAAATGGGCAGGCAGTACGAGAAGAAACACCAACTTACTTAGGAATCACACTAGACCGCCGCTTGACATGGAAATCGCAGATAACAAAAACACAGCTAAGGGCAAAACTTCGCATGGCCATCATGAAAAAAGTTAGCTGGTACCCCGTGGGGTGTTGATGAGAATATCCTCAAAAAGCTGTACACAGGCAGAGTCAGGCCTGTTACGGAATATGGTATCACAGCCTGGTCGACGGCAGCAAAGTCAAATTTTGACAGTAAGCAGACTCCAAAACCTAGCAGCACGTATTATAACAGAGACCCTAACATCCACAAAAAGCAACCATACGGAAAACATTACTGGGCTACAGTAATGGAGGACAGCCGTGACAGTAGAGTCTAACAACAAGCTGAAAAACTTACGAGACTCGAAGAACACCCCATGTTCCAGAGAATGAATAGGATAGGAAGAGGCAGGCTCAAGCGAACTAACTTTGTGGCCCAAGCGAAGGAAAAAAATTAGCAAACATACCGTGCTAGCAAGCTGAGCCGCAAAGAAAATAGCAACGTGCACAACTATGCCAATGTGCAAAATAAGATGCTTTCCTGAGCTAAATTCTGATATTCCAGGCATTGAAAGTACGGGAACTTACTTACTTACTTAAGGCCGTAAGGAAAGTGTATAGCAACCAAGTATATTGACCAAAAATTTCCAGCATAGCTTTGGACACATGCATATACTGATGGTTCAGCAAAAAGAAAAAAAAAACGCAGTTAAAAATGGGTGTGCTGGCATCCTCATCAAATTAAAGAACAGAATCCACTCTGTGCCAGTCGCAACTGGCAAATACTGCAATAACTTCAATGCTGAAGCAGAAGCGCTGCTGAAACAGGCAGCGGAAACCCTTATTGAATGCAAAGCACGTGCAGAAAAACAAATAGTAATCTTTACAGATGCCCTCTCAGTAATAACAGCGCTGAAGAGCCACCCTGCTAAAGGATTGCAAGATCTGATAAACTCTCTTGACAGACTGGCCAAATGCTTCAACCTATGCACATTCCAATGGATACCAGCTCATTGCAACATACCAGGAAATGAGGAGGCAGACAAATTTGCTAAGGAAGGAGGAGTCTTACAACAAAATGATACAGAGACAACATACGAAATGGAAAAAACTACTATAAAAGCCACATTCAAGTCCAAATGGGAAAGAGAGCACCCAGGCCATTTAAAAAATGATGCATATCATCAGCTATCTAGGAGAGAACAGGTCACCATTTCTTGCAGCTGATCCTCTTGTAGGAAGTCGGCATTAAGCGTTCATGTGCTCTTCTTGCTGTGATGGTTTCTGTAGCTATTGGTTTAGCACGATGAGGTTGCCAGCCACATGCACAACCTCATATAAACAGTCTTACTAGAGGTCTAAGGGAGCATTAGTCCCATTCTTTATGACTTCTTATATTTAGACATAGGCCCTAATATACGCGGGACGAAGTGTGGAGGGTTGAGTTCAGTCCGAGACTATTTAGAGTGACCCGGGCATAATGCCAAGCTTTTTAAAAACATTCAAGTTTAGGGCCCCGCAAAGTAGATAGCCCAGGAGCCAGTAACCTCAATCGCCAGGTCTGTCTAAGACATTTCAACACCACTGGCAGGGAGCACAGCTTTTAGACAGTAAGAAGATATGTGTGTCAATCAAATAAGCCGTCTAAAGACCTCCTTGCCTTGTCAACGTTTGTCGCTAGATTTGTTTTCGCATTGGTAGCCTCTGGATTGACAACTGTTCACAAATATTCGCGAGTCAAATAATAATAATAGACCCTTTATGGTCCTATGATACAATCTCATATAGTTACGATAGCGACATTTATGTTTAGTTTTTCTGGAATAGTTTACCAGACCAAAAAATATGTTATATTCAGACATGCACCCTAATAAATTCGACAAACATTGTATCCCGGTTTTCGCGCCTCGCTAAACCGAGCCTAAAAAAATGTTTAGTGGATAATTTAAGAAACATAACTGAAATATTTTGTTTTGATTGTCCATCATTATTTCTTAATTACCATTATCTACCTTTATTTGCTAAAAGCTGTAATCTAAAGATGTCAACATCCCAAACGTTAATATTTTTGGGTGAACAGCACTTATATTTTGTCTGTGGTCATTGCGAGAAAAAAGGAAAAGCCTCAGGGTTGGAGATTAAAGGCAATTGTTGAATGACACATTTTAAACCTATTCTCCCCTCCCTAGTCGATGCAAGTCGCCTAGTCAAAACATATGTTTCACTTTATCCCTAATTCTTGTGCTTTGTCATCGATATCACAATAAATAGTTTAAAAGCAAATAATTTGCAAGTACGTATACAATTATTAATTTATGAAACCAAGCATCTATGTGCGCAATAGTTATTGACTACCCAGATACATGATTAAGCCTGAGTTTTCAAGGCCACTTATGCAGGGAATCACACGATCGTTAGTCACATGATAAAATGGTCTCAGCTTGAATAAAACTGCACAATCAGGATCGACTTATAAAAGGAAAAAGAGACACACTTTAACTATTGACTTGCCAACATTTGTGTGGAGTTGTTCGAATCTGTTAGTTCTAACTGTCAGCACTATATCCGTTGTAGGGCTGCACAATTCATCTTAGGACTAGCGAGCATCAAGATGCTGCTATCATGTCTATTAGCGGCAATTTTTATTGCGGAGCATGGCGTGATGCCGACACCAGTCGCTAAAGATGACAATAATCTCGTATTCGACCAGACTGCGGGATTTGGTCGTAAATTTGATGGCATTGGTGGAATCAGCGGAGGAGGGGTAAATTATTTTAAAAAAATTTTGTTATAAGTTACTTGTAATCACATTGTGAACCAGTTTGATTTATCTATAAGCTTAGGATGCCTCCGTCTTCGAATTTTTTGGCCGAATACCATCTCCAACCAGGAACTGCTTACACGGTACAGTCAAAAAGGCATGAACACCATCATTCTAGGCAGATGCTGGAACTGGATTGGCCATGTCCTCAGAAGGGGCCCTGACACCATCACCAGAACTGCTATGCTATGGACCCCTGAAGGGCGGCGAAAGCGAAGCAGAGCAAAGACAACCTGGCGGAGAACAGTGGAGGCTGAGATGCAGAGCATGAACCACAGTTGGGGTACGGCACGAAGAATTGTCACCAACCGAGCAAAATGGGGGAAAAAACGCCACTGGGCGTGATGGCCACTGACTGCTTTTTCAGCCAGGGGCTAGGGATAACAGACGTTATGATGCCCCGTGTAGTTCATGGGGTCTTGAAAAATAGGACTACCGATGTCTCAGTATGCCGTACAAGGAGATCAATATGCGGTTGTGCATGAGGATGGCGGCCTGATCGTGTAAAACAAATTACTCCAGAAACTATCGCTGCAAGAACATGGGAATGTTTTTGGGCTGGCTTCCTGCAAAAGGACCAGCTGCACTGGTTTCTCGACGCTTCATTGTTAGCGAAATGGAAAATTATGATGATGATGAATCTTCAAACTTAGAGACGCAAATCACGGAACCATGTTTTGCAATCAAAAAGTTGCAGACTTTCACAAATGGGTGATTCTTCTTCTTCTTCTTTTTTGATCCTTAGCCGCCGACCGTCAAAGCAGTTAGTGGCCATCACGCCTGGTGGCGTCTTGTAGGGCAACATCAAATTGATTCCACTTTGCTCGGTCGGTGGCCATCCTTCGTACAGTGCACCAACTCTGGTTCATTCTTTGCATCTCAGCCTCCACAGTCCTCCGCCAGGTTGTTTTTGATCGGCCTCTCTTTCGTTTTCCTTCAGGGGTCCATAGCATAGCTGTTCTTGTGATGGCATCGGGTGCTTGAATAGAATAAAAGAATTGCAATGATACTACAGAGGGTCACCAATGTGGAACTGATGACAAGGACCAAGTGCGTGTGGAACAAGAGATAAGAAGACGCTGACGATGAATAGGATTCACAGTGAGGAAACCTGTTGACGGCATTACAAGGCAACTCGTGTTCTTAAATCCACAGGGTCAGAAAAAACAGAGGTAGACAGAAAAATGTATGGAAATGATAACTTGAGGCAGAAAATTAAAATGATGAGAAAGACGTGAGAAGACCTGGGGATGCTGGCAAGCAACAGGAGGACTTGGCACGCGTTTGTTCAAGGCCTACGCTTGTTGGGATCTTGAAAGGTAAGACACAGACATTCTTCATCAGCAATGGTCATGGTAGAAAAAATACATAGTCAATAATAATCAACATGGACGTTGACCGACCGCGCTAGCAGCTACCACATGAAGGTTAGCGGAAGCTCTACGGTAACGTACTAGTATGATACATGGGTTTACCACAATGACCATGTTAGAAACTTTGAGTATATATAGATATTCAATTACGATCCAATAAACTCCTAGTGTTAGCGGGACGCACTAGCAGCTTGACATATCTGGTCAAACTGAAGCTCTGCCATAACGTTACAGGAGACTAGGTATCGGAGGCGAGATACTTAAAACGAGCCGTTTCTGGCTAAATAATCACAATAAAAGCTTCTTGGCATAGCTTCCTCAAGAAGAGCATATTCATCTTTCAGATGATCACAATAACTTTATAACAGTGTCTTCCCTAGACTTGGGTAAGAACACAATAATCAATCACGTCTATTCACGACGATAGTTATGCGGATCTGCCTCTAGGACATAGTCCGTATCTAAACAAATCACTGCGTCATAACGCGTCATACCCCATTTAATACTGGTGCATAGTCGTACGCAAATAACATTACCAAAAAATTCATTGCTGTGCTCATATCATCATAACACTCCACTCCCAAAGGAGCATAGGCCTTCAACAAACACATGCCAAGTCCTCCTGTCACGTGCCATCATCTCAAGTTCATTCCATGTTCTCATCATTTTCACCTCTGTTTCCAGCTCTCTTCTCCATGTGCTTCTTGGTCTACCTCTGCCTCTCTTGCCCTGGGGGTTCTAAAACAAGGACTGCCTTGTAATGCTATCAACAGGTTTCCTCAGTGTGTATCCTTTCCATCGCCATCGTCTTCTTCTCATCTCTTGTTCCACTGGCACTTGTCTAGTTCTTCATCAGTTCCACGTTGGTAACCTTGTCATACCATTTTAATCCCTCTATTCTACGCAAGCACCCATTTATGAAAGTCTGTAGCTTTTTTGTTGTTGTCTTTGTTGTTCTCCATGTCTCCGAGCCATACAATAGGACTGACTTCACATTTGAGTTGAAGATTCTTATTTTCGTGTTGGATCCTATTTCTCTTGTTCTCTATATATTTCCCAATGCAATGAGACATTCGAAAAAGAGGTCGACACAACGGCACAGCGGCACTTTTGCCCGTATCGGGGAGAAAGAAGTCTCTTATAGACAGTATACATGAACTGTGTGAGACAATCTCTGTTCTTTCTTGCGCGCTACTGGCGTGTGTGAAAATCTATGGCGTTTCGTTGAGATATGACGATAGCTGCAGTATAAGTGAAAATAATAAAAAAAAACAATAATAATAACAGTAATAATAACACATGATATCAAATTATAGTAAGCTAGTTTTGGTAGATAATGATTCAAATCCACACCGAGTTCACAGATATTAGTAGAGCTAATAAAGTGTCCATTACATTTATACGAACACATGGACACTTTCAACTTTAACATAGTGCCTAAAACATTGACAACTGCAGCACTGACACAATTTCCAGTGTCTATAACTTCTCAGCAAAAATAATATCACTTGTAAAATCAAGTCATCATAACACATCCCTGAAAAATATGACATGTTTGATATTCCATACTAATGTCCCGGACGGTTGACTCAAATTTTACATAGGCCTACGGAAGGTGAGACAGTGTGCCTCTTTGCAAAACAGCGAGGCAGACATGAACTGAAACTGCTTTGAAACAAGAAGCAGGCTATGTGTCGAATCTGTCGGACTCAGCGCAGTTTCGAAGCACTGTTTCGACACACACACATAGTAGCCATCTCTACAATGAAAGCTCCTCTTGCCTTTTGTATTCTTATTTTGATATCGCTGCCTGTCCCTCCAACTTTGTCTATATTACTGCCAAGATATGTGTACGATTCTACATCTTGTATTGGTATTTCTTCAAGTTCAACCCTGTTATCATTACCTGCATTTATTCTCATTATTTTTGTCTTTTCCCTGTGTATTTTCAGACCCAATTGCTGTGACCTCTCATCGAGTGTTTTCAATTTGTCCTGCATCTTATTACGGTTATGGGACAGAAGAGCTAAGTCATCAGCAAAATCCAGATCATCCAACTGCTTAGTCAGAGTCCACTGGATTCCATTTCTGTTGTGCGTTGTCGATGATCTCATAACCCAATCTATTGCCAGCAAGAAAAGAAATGGAGACAAGAAGCATCCCTGTCGCACTCCTGTTCTTATCCCAAACGGTTCTGTAAGCTGTCCTTCGTGAAGAACTCTGCATGTCATGTCTTCATATGTTTTCTTTATTAAATTAATGATCTTCAGGGGAACTCCATAATGCCTCATCAATTTCCAAATTGATTCTCTGTCTACACTGTCAAATGCCTTTTCGTAGTCCACAAATACGATGTATAGTGGTGAATTCCATTCCAGACTTTGTTCAACTATTATTCTCAAAGTGGCTATCTGGTCTGTACATGATCTGTTTTGTCGAAAACCTGCTTGTTCATCTCTCAGTTTCTTGTCTATGGACTCTTTTAATCTCTCAAGCTCGTCTGAAAATATCAGGCGTGTATATGAGAGCTTGAAACATTTTTCTGACCCTCAATGAATATAAAGTATTTAACACCCATATTTTCTCGACCATCGGCGCACTAGGAGTGATGTGGTCAGCATCACGCCGGCCGCCTTAACCTTCCCAGAGTTGTTCTGCTACCCAATTCATGAGGTTGGGTCTACCCTGGAGCCGTTTGCGGTATGAAAAATCCCACCTCAACTGGGGATCGAACCATGGACCACTGAGCTAGGAAGCCAGTGCACCAGTGACAAAAGCTGGTGTATTAATAACCCCTCCTAAAACTGAATAAAGTTAGTTGCTTATCCTTTACAGGACGTGGCAATCAACCCCAGCTTTTATTGGCTGTTTGTGATTTATCTAGGCAATTTTTACGTTCAGTAGTTTGCCATTGCTTTCTGAACGGTACGGCGCTTATACCATTGTTAAAAATCCACACAAAGCGATCTGCTACCAAACCGCCTGCAGCAGGTTTCGAACCTGGTATATCTGGATTATGAAACTGCGTTCATATCCATTAGGCCACAAACTGAATACTCTGTGTTTAATAAGGGATGTACCGGTACGTTTTTTTGTCTCGAGCTCAGTGTAGGGATTATCTTTTCCCTTTTTACTCCCTATGGAGCACAGCTGCAGCTGGTCCTCTTGCAGGAAGCCTGCAGCGAAGAATGTCTACAATATAGCAGCGGTGATTTCTGTAACAATTTGGTTTGCAAGATGAGGTTGCCACTTCATGTACAACCTCATTGTAATCGCCCTCCACGAATTGTTAGAGACAGTAGTTGCCCTTTTCGTTCTATGAGTTAAAATCTGATATTCCAGGCATTAAAAGTAAGGGAACACAGACAGAAACACAAACAAAGTGTATAGCAACCAGGTATATTGACCAAAAATTTCCAGCAAAGCTTTGGACACATGCATATACTGATGGTTCAGCAAAAAAATGCAGTTGAAAATGGGGGTGCCGGCATCCTCATAAAATTAAAGAATAGAATCCACTCTATGGCAATTGCCACTGGCAAATACTGCAATAACTTCAGTTCTGGAGCAGAAGCCCTGAAACAGGCAGCTGAAACTCTTATTGAATGCAAAGCACAGGCAGAAAAACAGATAGTAATCTTTACAGATGCCCTCTCAGTAATATCAGCGCTGAAGAGCCACCAAACTAAAGGATTGAAAGATCTGATAATCACCCAGTGGATACCAGCCTATTGCAACATACCAGGAAATGAGGAGGCAGACAGACTTGCTAAGGAAGGAGGTGCCTTACAACAAAATGATATAGAGACAACTTACGCAATGGCAAAGACTACTATAAAGGCTACATTCAAGTCCAAATGGGAAAGAGAGCACCCGGGCCATTTGAAAAATGATGCATATCATAAACTATCCAGGAAAGAACAGGTCATCATTTTTCGGCTACGCACTGGACACAACAGATTGAGATACCATCTATACCACAAATACAAAATTGGTGCAACAGATCTCTGCACCTGCGGTACCAACCCGATGACGGTCGAACACCTGCTGCAGTACTGCCCAACCTACAGCAATAACACATAAGGAAGGGAAACCACAAGGCCTGTAAACAGTAAGTCTACTATCATACTGGACACAGTATTAAGGTTTTTGTCGTGTTGGACTGACCAATACTGATATATAGGAGAACAACAGAACTGCCCATGATAAACTTCCGGTGTTATGTATAGAGGTTCGCACTAATGACCTGTCATTGAAACATCCTTTTTGGGGATGCGTAGATGGCAGGGAGGACAGTGTGATTCGCTTGCATAGCTAGGCGGTGTTGTCGCACGGAAGGTCCAGGGTTCAAATCCTGGGTAAGTCACTCATGTCTGTTGTTTTTCAGTTGTCTAGTGTTCTACTTCTTTATTTCCTACGAGTGCCTTATAACATACCTTTATATTTGTTTCATATTAATTTACAACCTACAGTAATGAACGGAGTAGCATATGGCAACAACCCACTTCTGTCAACGAAAAACTGTTTGGAGATGTCGGGAACCTTGAGTTGACTACTGCCTTTATTAGAGTCATAAATGTGGAAGTCTGAAGGCGAACGAGGAAGAAGAAGAAGTTCTATGTCTCTTTAGAGACCACCGAGAATTACACGAGACCTCAATTTTGTTGCACTTTCATCTCGCGGACAGTTAACGGGCTTCTGAATCGTAACCTGGCAGCGTCACGCTACAGTCTACCCAGCTGTAAATATGGGTACCTGACATTGCTCTTGGGTTAGGGAAGGCAAAGGCAGCGAGGAAGGGAACCGGTCACCCCCAGAACCTAAAGCTGAGACCCAGAATATTTGAAGTCTCACACACTTCGCCCCCACTACGGCAGCATCTGCTATGACATTACACTTACTTGTCATGCATAATAAAGGGAGATAGTTTTTAAAAAAAAAACATGCCAAAAGATGGCATTATCGACCCTGTAAGTAAATTTGTTTGAATAGCAGTATTTTTTTTTTCTCTCGTTTTTTTCCCCTTTTTTAAAAAAAATATTGAAACTGACAACCAGGGAAACTAAATTGTAAAACTAAATGATCGAGCAGGGATGTTATAGTTTAAAATTGTTTTAGTTTTGCCTGCACTCAAAGTCCGAATATAAAAGACCTTGTGGTCTGGTAATTCTAGTAACTGTAATTGCTTTAATACTTAAAAATTTAATGAGTACTAACGTCACAGACAAGCTCAGTCACAGTTGTATAGGAAGAAAAACTTTAAAGATATTGTGAAGATGAGCTGGGAGGTTCGCCAATAATTATCGTTTATTTACATGAGTAAGGCCACTGAATTATTCACCCTTTTCGTCTGCATTATGACTTTCTGACTGAATTCACGGTTTTTCCCCATGTTCTTTATACATTTAATGTAACTGATTTTGTATGTTTGTTTTCAGGCCACCTCAAAACTGCTTGTTAACTATCCTCAACAGCAGCGAGATGAAATTCTGGACTTTCTGTTTTTGGTAAGAACTTTTTTTTTTTTTTTTTAATTAAAAAAAAATGTAAATTGCTATTAGAAATATTAAAAATGAGAGTGTTATTTATACTGTTCCTTACTGTATGGTGCAGGTACATGGACAAAAAAAAAAAAAAAAAAAACAGGCAGTCAGGAAAAAGAAAAAAAAAAGAATGAAACGTAGCCCTTGGGATGTGAATATAATTTAATATGGGACGCAATTCATGCAAAGTAAGATAAAAATATAAAGAAGTCAAGAAAAACAATTTTAAACGTATACTTAATTAAACATGTCAAAATTAAACAAATGAAACAATTTTTGGCATATATAGAGACACACCTCCTTTTAAACGGCAAAACACAAAGAAAGAAAAGTTAAAGGCAAACAGGCAAGCAAATGATAGGCTAAAATGAAACATTAAGCATTGGACAATATATGCTTATCAAGACAAAAGGCAACAATTGTTAGAGATTATTAGTCAATTCTTGCTGCCGGTATGGCATTTGAGCTGATTTGATCTCAGACCACTCTTTAATGTATCGGCAGGAATACGTTCCATGTTTACTGGCAAACATTTACATCAGGTCCTACGAGACTGGGTACTAAACAGTGCCATCTGATGCATGCTCTTTCACTTTTTACCCTCTTCCCAAAAAATGAGGGGCCTCAAAATATGAAATTTTTTATTGAACATAAATTAGAGATGAGCCCTCTTCAACTATAGATGGAAAGGTTTTTCTAAAAAAAAAAATACTTTGCTCCTTCATATTTTCTCTTATGGTCACTTGCTTGAAATGAGAGAGAATTGTATCTTTAGTCTTAATTCTGCTGGTCACATGCTTGTAATCTTATTTTCTCTCAACCAGCCAAATTTTGGAGCTTCTCTTCAGATTTTGAAGGTCGAAATTGGTGGAGATATTCAAAGCACTGGTATGTGTTTGTGTTTATATAGCTCTAGTTTAGTTTGCTGTCAATTAAGCACTGGTGTGTTTTAATAGTTTGTTTTGTTTTTAATGTTTCTTCTTGTATGACTGCAAAACTTATATTAATAATGGAAGGTAGGGGTATTAGGTGGTTTATTAATGTTGTATCATGGATGATACAGGCAGTGGCAATGATTGGGCAGGTGACCACATTTGAAAATATATTTAAGGGGGAGAATGGCGTAAGTCTGTAGAGAACTGGATAAACTACCAGCAAGTCATATTCAGTCTTGGCAGAGAGTGTAGGACGTGAGCAATGGAAAAACAGAGCTGGAAATTAATCAACTGATAAATGATCATGCTGGGGATGATGAAGCCATTGTGTACCCTGATGGATCATTGCTGAGCAGAGTGTAGCTTACATGACAACAATGTCCACCATAAGAAAGTAGATAGAGGCAGCTACCACAACCCTAAGTTGGCTGTCTGAAACTCCATTAATCAGAACAATTATTGTGTCGAACTCTCAATCTGTGCATCGGAAGGTCCAAAATGGATGGCTATGGCATGAATGGAAAACATCCACAGAACCCTTGAATCTCATAGAACTGGTGTGGATCTACTATCCTGGTCATGCAAGGATATGGGGCAATGAGAGAGCTGATAGACTAGCTTCAAGACTAGCTAAACATCGTGAGGTAATGAATATGGAAAATGAGAGATACTGAGGACAATTAATAATACCTTGTTAGAAAATGACACTACAATAGATGAATAACGAGTCTGGCACCAAAAGTAAGGCTAGCAGGGATGGACATGTTAGAGGATGCATCTGGCAAGTATACAACCAGCACGCTACAGGAACAAGTAGCATTCAAACTTTCAACATATGCTGAGGGAGGCTGAAGATCGATGAGTTTGCCCAAAATGCAGTGATGTAAATTCTGATCAACAGTAACAATAATGTTATATATAATACTGTAGTGAGCAGTTTGAAATGTAGATGGTACATATATGTTTTAAATGTGGTGTCTTATTTTATGTTGATTATTACGTCATGTCATTATAAATACCTTGTATGCTCTCTTGACACTGTAAATGCATGTTTGTTGCGATAACTGTTATAAATGTGTGACATTTTGCTGTATGTCTTGCTTGTTGTAAATGTCCTGTATGATGCAGATGCCACATTTATTGTGATACTTGTGTATCTTGTTTTTCAGTGTCTTGTTTGTTCTTGTAAATGTCTCTTCTGTTTTTCTAAATGTCTGTTATATTGTTCTAAATGCCTTGTTGGGTATTGTAATCATCATGTGTTTAGGTCATGAAATAATATAAAGCTAGTGATGAAATATAACATCAGTAACAGGCGAAAATTTTTTATTTTTTGTTTTAAAAGGTGATGGGTGGAGAGGGGGCAATTAACAGTGTACTGTTACTGCCTCTGCTCGTCCACCATCTTGTTCTACCCTGTTCAACCTAATAGCGGTTATAATTAGGGTATTTAATGTAAAAATATTTTTCAGTTTTCTGTTATATTCAGATAACTATTGGCTTTAGCAATTGATAGTTTCAATTTATTTTAGAATTTGTTCTCTTTAAGTCGTGTTTTTTTTTTACTTCATTGTCTTTCCTTATATTATGAGTAGTCAATAATTGTGTTTTTCTTTAATGGTTTGTTAGTTTTTGTTAATTAATTATTGTTGGTTTGAACTGTTTTTCTGAAGTAGTATTATTATTGTTATTATTATTATTATTATTACTATTATTGTCACTGTTATTAACTTTATATATTTTCCTTTGTGTTATGTATATACTGTTTTAATATCATTTGGGCTTCCCCTGGAGCACCTATACTTAACACTTTGTCACATGTAATGTCTATATTGTGATTTCTAAGGTACATTTTTAATTCATTCCTCTGTTGCTCGTATTTGTTACAGTGTATCAGGTAGTGGTCTATATTATTTTCTTCCTGGCATTCTTGGCAGTGTGGTTCTTCTATCTTAAAATATGCTGCATCTAGACGGAGACGCCACAATAGTTTGTTCAGTGGTACCTTTAGTTCTTCTTTGACCTCACACGTCCTTGTTGGTTCTGTCAGAAGTTTGAATGCGTGTCTGCCTTTACTACTTTCCTTCCATGTTGTTTTCCATTCCTCATTTATAGTTATCTGCACTTGACTCTTAATCTCCGATTTTCCAAGCCCTGTTCTTACACTGTTTTTACTCATTCTTCCATATTTGGCAGTCTGGTCCGCTAACTCGTTACCAGCTATACCTATGTGAGCTGGAACCCACACTAGCCTCACACTGCAGCCTTTGTTCCCTAATGATGTATCAATTGAAAGAATTTCTTCCTTGATGTCTGGCCGGCTGCATTTACCTTGGTGTTCTAGTGCTTGTAGTGATGACAGTGAATCTGTAAATATCGTTCTGCTTCTGGCGTATTATCTTTAGTTATTTCTAAACTTTTTAATATCTTAAATTTTGTAGTAATAGCCCATTTCTAGCTTTTGATATTCATGAATTTCCCTGTTTGCTCCTTATGGAACATGGGGACATCACTGCAGCTAGACCCTTTGTAGTAAGCCTGCAGCAATGCTGTTTCTTTGCTCTTGCAGTTTGTGGTTTCTATAACTATTTGGTTTACATTATGAAGTTGGCGGACCCCTATATAATTTAAAAAAATAAAATAAAATTTTGCCTCGTTTTGGCCTTCTTTGATCCTTAGCCGCCGACCGTCAAAGCAGTCAGTGGCCATCACGCCTGGTGGCGTCTTGTGGGGCAACAACAAATTGATTCCACTTTGCTCAGTCGGTGGCTATCCATCGTACAGTGCCCCAACTCTGGTTCATTCTTTGCATCTCAGCCTCCACAGTCCTCCGCCAAGTTGATTTTGGTCAGCCTCTCTTTCGTTTTCCTTCAGGGGTCCATAGCATAGCTGTTCTTGTGATGGCATCGGGGTCTCTTCTGAGGACATGGCCAACCCAGCTCCAGCGTCTGCCAGCAATGATGGTGTGCATGTCCTCTTGCTTGCTCCGAGTAAGCAGATCTTGGTTGGTGATGGTATTCGGCCAAAAGATTCGGTGAATTTTTCTTAGGCATATTGTGTGAAAAGATGACAATTTCGACATTTCCTCTGTAACTCTCCAGCATTCCGCACCATAGAGAAGCACAGAAAGCACACAGCTCTGATATAATCTTAATTTTGTCCTTGTGCTGTACTGAGAGGACTTCCAGATGTTGTTTAGACTAAAAAAGGCTGTTCTTGCTTTGTTAATTCTGTTGTTGATGTCTTTGCTTTCTCTGCCGTCTGGTGTCACTATGCATCCTAGGTATGTGAAGGTGTCTGTCTGTTCCAGTTGCTGATTTCTTACTGATATGGACTCAGGGTTGCTCACATTGAGCGTCATGACCTCTGACTTCTTTAGATTGATGTTCAAGCCCACCTGCTGGCTATACTTATTAAGTCTATCTGTTTTTTCCTGGATGAGTTGATGTGAATGTGCTAGTAGTGCAATGTCATCTGCATATTCCAGATCTTATAATGTAGAAAATGTAGTCCATCTTATTCCTCTTGGACAGCCCTCTGTTGTCTGGCGCATCACCCAGTCTATGACTGTTAAAAATAGATTGGTTGATAAGGGGCATCCCTGTCGTACTCCTGTCTTCACCTCAAAGGTTAGATTGCTCTGCCTAACGCTACACGTAAAGTTGGCATAGAGGCTTTTTATGATTGACACTATGCAGCTTGGAATTCCATAAGCCCTCAGTATTTTCCATAAACTGTCCCTATATATAATGTCAAAAGCCTTTTCAAAATCAACGAAATTAATGTACAGCTGTCTTTGCCATTCTGAGCACTGCTCTATAATGTTCCTGAGGGTAAATATTTGATCTACACATCTTCTGTTCTTTCTAAATCCTGCTTGTTCTTTCCTCAGTTTGTGGTCTACTGCTTTTGAAATTCTCTGTATAATTATCCTGCCTAGTATTTTGCTGGGAACTGAGAGAAGAGTGATTCCTCTCTAATTATTGCAGTCTGCAAGATCTCCCTTCTTGGGCAATTTGACAATTATTCCTTTGTTCCACTCAGTTGGTGTTGTCCCTGTTTTCCAGACTTGTGCAAATAGTGGTTCTAATAGTTCTGCTGCTAGCTCAGGGTCTGTCTTAAATAGCTCTGCATTTAAGTTATCATGGCCAGGAGCTTTTCCATTCTTTAACCCCTTGATTGCTGTGATGATTTCTTCTTTTCGTGGAATGTCTGTTTTAACATCTAGATCGTTTTCAGCCTCAGGAACATTCAATTGTGTCTCTGGTGGTTCTTTGTTCAGAGTTTCTCTGAAATGCTCTGCCCATCTTGTTTCCTGTCCCTCTGCTGTCGTGATGAGATTTCCTTGCACCTCGTTTTCCACTGGTGGTTTTAATTATTTTGTATTCTGTGCTTTGTTCATTTCTCAGTGCTGCCTCTTCTGCCTGTCTTGCAAGATCGTCTAGGAAATTCATTTTGTTGGCTCAGGTTTGGCGTTTAACTTCCTTGTCCAGCTGACTGTACTGTTCGCTATATAGTTGCTTTAACCTGGGGGACTTCGCTTCTGTTTTCTTTCTTTTCATTTCCTTTCTCATCGTTATGGTGTTTAATGTTTCTGGTGTTATCCAGTCTTGCTTCTTCCTTTCCTGGAATCCCAAGCATGATTTGCTGCTTTCCTTATGTATTGTTGAAATGGTGTTGAATTTCTGGTCTATATCATCAGTCAATGTCTTTTCCTGACTTTTGGCAAATTGATATCGCTTCTTTATATCAGCCACAAAAGCTTTTCTGGTAAGGGGGTCCTTCAATTTGCTGGTGTCAAACCTTTTTGTGTAGTTACAGTTGGTCCAGCCGTTCTGAGTTTCACTTCAGTTTTGCTACTACTAAATGGTGATCACTTCCCACATCTGCACCTCTTCTTGATAGTCGGTTATATTAGGGCGCATGTCCAAATATAAAAGACCTTTAGGTCTGGTGTTAAGAAGTTAACCTTTGCCCTACACAATCTCTTATAAGTCGCTTATAATGATGATGCTGGAGGGAGCAGTTGTCCCCCTTTTTTTTGGTCTCCCCAGAGACCCCTAAGATTTCCCTGCAATGCTTTTGATCTTATATGTTGTTAAGGTAATTTAAGTATAGCTCGAGTTTCATTGTTCAAGTTTTATATGAATGTATTATCTTTATTCAGATGGAACAGAAGCATCACATATGCACAACAGCTGGGAGGAAAACTACAGTAGAGGATATGAATGGTGGTTGATGTTGGAAGCGAAAAAGGTAACCCTAGTTTGCAGATACTCAAAGCATATCGATAAACATATTGCTGAGCTACATAATCAAATATGAAGACTTTGCACCAAATTATTTGTTGAGAAATTAGTTTTGAAATTGTAGCTGAACCATTTACACATCACACACATCTTGTTAAAGAATAATAAATGTTAATTGCTTGCTGTGAGTAATTAATACCTCATGTACATAATACATTGAACTGATTACAGATACTGATTACTAGTTACAAAGTTATTTTTACTTTGAACGTGTGTGTCAAG
This sequence comes from Oreohelix idahoensis, assembly GCA_024509875.1. Lineage (NCBI taxonomy): Eukaryota > Metazoa > Mollusca > Gastropoda > Stylommatophora > Oreohelicidae > Oreohelix > Oreohelix idahoensis. The sequence continues at coordinate 77,382 of JAMPIV010012765.1, forward strand.
TGTTACATTTCTGAATTAATATTTATTAACTGCTAAACGGTGAGATAAACTAAAATAGGTAATATGACTATTAAGATAATGAAGAGGTATGCAGTACGACGTGGCAAAGGGTGGATTTTTTTTTTAAAGAAGAAAAGTCTTACTAGGATTAAAGACGAAGAAAATGGTATACGTCGTGGCCACAAGGCCTTCAACAGGAACAGGATAGAAATTGAGAGCTAAGTAAGAGACATGAGAAAATAAGTAAAATAAATACAGCCTGTGAATGCTGCTTGTCCAGCATACACAAAATACACAAAAAGGCTACAGCATCTATCACAAGGACAAAACAACAAAAATCTGCCCTCATTACAGCCACACAGCCTTATCAGTGACAAACAAATGAAATCAGAAAAGAAATAAGTGATAACTAAGTTAAAAAAATAACAGTGAATAAAAATGATAAAACCCAAAGCAGGAAATATCAGATGTCGTTGTGACCAATTAGTCAGTATAGACAAGATAGTCATTAAAAAGGATCAGAGTAAGGACTTGGATACATGGATGCAGTGTAAGAGTAAAAAAGAAATAAATGGAATTAAGTTAAATAAAAAAGGTGGAGCGGCTAGAGGGAGAGGTGAGCATATAAAAAAGCAAAAGGGTAATATAAATCAAGAAATAAATAATATATACGTATCAAAGGTCGCCTCAGACAAAGCAGTGTTGGATGTTAAGGCCGTCGAGTGTTAACCTTTCTTGGTTCTTGTGTCTTTATTCACCCATTCTGAAATTCAATGACCACACCGGCTTCCTTACATTTGCCTGCGCGGGGTTAGTCTATTTTGCAATTCGCAAGTAGGGGTGGCAGGAAGAAAATGGTGTATGCGCGGGGTTTGTCTATTATGCATTTTCGCAAGTAGGGGTGGCAGCATGGCACATTTTAATACAAATGTATTAAGCATAAAGAAAATATTATGTATGTCCTGTAAAAAGGATCCTGTTACACTCCCATTGAGGCACATTGGGAATATGGTGTTATGGAGAGGTCAACTGGAGACAGAAGTGAAAGAGATGTGAAAGAAATGTAAAGAGCGGTACATGTGGACTTTGCATACGTTTTTGAAGGTCTATGCTCCTTTGCAATCTGTAGGGCAGTGATGATAAAGATATACGACCTCTTTTCATGTCTCTTTTTGAATACTTTCAACGATTTTACTAGGGGACGTGTAGTTCTCGAAATTGTCTTGTTAAGATGATTGTCAATTAAATTATTATTTTTTTGGGGGGGAGGGGGGGAGAGGAGGTGACAACAAGACTATTCATCATCAGACATATCAATATCTTAGATCGGCTGCAATGGATCTCCGGCGTCTTCTGCCTTTTCTCTTGATATTGTGATGGACTCTTTCTTGTCCATCTCTTGATGTTACATTTCCACTAATAGCTCTGTCTTCTCCTTGCACGTTTGCCTTTAACTCCGCCTTCTATTATGGTCTTCAGTAAGGTGCTGGTTCGCAGCTGCGTTATCGATTTGGTGTTAAGTGCTTTAATTTTGCTCTGATCCTCCCTACGTTTTTAGTGCTATAAAAACAAAAGACAGAAACCGTTTGCAAGCAGGGCCGGATTAAGCTAGTACGGGGCCTGTAGCATATGTTAAGAAAGGGGCCTTATATAAAAAAGCAATAAAACAACACAAATATGTTTGAACACATACATTTTTAATTTGCATAGTAATTATCATTATCAAAAGTAACAATCTCTTTTCACCCATGGTGCTCCTTAGTTCATTTTTAATAAGTTTCAGTTTTGAAAATGATCGTTCCCCACTGCAGTTGGTTACCATTAGTGACAAATAGATGCCCAAGGCGATTTCTACATTTGGAAAACAAGACTACAAAGAATTGTCAATTATCAAACGGTAAAACTGTAACTCTACAAGGTCTAGAGTAGTGCCAATAAGAGAAGCAAGATCAGTTTTCAACAGTTCTATAAACTGCACAAGTTCTTCACAAAAACTTTCTTCCAGATCTTCCGGATATGATTTAATAAGATTCGATGATCTCGTTACCACCTCTTCAGGTGTAAACGACTGTAGTTGACGAAGGAATCCAAATGCATCATTCAACTTTTGATAAGCTTTCTGGCGTTTTGACAAGGCAGAAAGCAAGCTATCAATAAGGACAAGAAATGTTCAGCTTTTAAACTGCTGAGAAGGCGTTTGAGATTCAACAAGTGGATCAAGTGTGCTGGAACCACTGAAATCATCATACTCTCGATTTCGTTTGTGTTTTCTTCGAGTTTGTTCTTGATTATGTTCACACTCAGTCAGATCTTTGGCCTTTTGCTCTTTGTCTGCAAAAGTAGACCGCATAGCTTGAATATACCCCCGCAGGGATTCATAGAGTGCACAGGCTGTATTGAAATCTTGGTCAGAAGATTGCAAAGAAGCACTGGTCATTTGAAAACGTTGTAATACTTGATCCCACAGCATGATCATTATTCCTGTTTCTAACTTCATCATGGTTGAAAGTAGACTACGAGCCTGTTGACGACACTCTGCCTTCTGATCATTGTTATCTGAAATATCATCCAAGACTTGTTTTCTTGTTGCCTCTGCCCGAGCGGACCACCTGGTATCTGACAGTCTTTTCACAAAGGGCAAATGGAACTTATTATGAGTACCACCAGCACATAATGCAGTAGAAAGGAGACCCCACCGGTAGGTAGAAGCAGAAAAGAAGGTGTACAGGCTTTTAACAAATCCAAAGAAAATGACTGCTTCCGTCAGCAAACAGTTAAGATAAAAATAATGAAGAGCCAAAATGAAGAACATGTAGAACTCAAAGATGACATCCATATTGCATCATTGATTCGTTTAACAGCCCCGGTTACCCTCTTACCAATCTCATTAGTCATAGCCAAGGGTAGGATCAAAGCGTCACAATATATAAAACCTGGACAAACTATTCACGTGGAACCCATACCGGGAGAAGATATAAATGAAGACTCAATGCTATTTATTACGGAAGGAATAGCAGAAGTCACAACAAACAGAGACTTCCCGGTTATGATAGTCAACACATCTGGTAAAACGACAACCATTGCTAGAGGTGCTATCATAGCTCAAGTACAATCATCCTCCATACGAGACACCTACAAAACTAAACAAGATAACACTGACCGACATAATGCAGGTGAGAGTCATACCCATCAATCCCCGCCCCCGCATCAGACCACACAATACACCCCCTGCCACCCCATTGACTCTGCTGCATGGCACGTTAGATCTAGAGGTAAGACTGATCGAGATAGGAGGTTTCATAAACAAAACATCACTTCGCAGAACCATACCCATCAGTCCCCGCGTCAGACAACACAATACACCACCCGCCGCCCTCAAGGTTCAGTGCAAGTGCTTCGACACACCATAATACCCCCATGGAGAAATACGGAGAGTTCAAAACAAGCTAAACAATTGACCGGAGGGTACTGGAAGCACCGAAAAGAGAAATGGTATACACGGATGGCACAGAATATTATCAGAACACCCGCAAATATCGAACACGAAGACAACCAGAAATCGATTATCAGTTTAAATACCCAGATATGGTTGATCAAGAGATCATTATAGAAGCCTATCGGAATATACAGTCACCTAAGGAAAAACGTAGGCCCACGAGGAACACTGTAAACCTAGTTATACAAGATCAACCTAGGTTGCAAAGATATAGAGTAAGCAACCTTCGCAAAATCCCAAACACTTCGAATCGATGTAGATCACAGAACGATCGAGCTGTTTCATTCACCAAACAGAACCATATAAATTACATTGCTACAAATCGACGTCACTTCAATCCACAGAAGAGAGACTCTTACCACCACCATCACCCAACCAGACGAATAATCCCTTTGATGTCCTGCCACACAACCAGGTGGATAAATTGCCGTAGTGAAAGAGAGAGCGCACAAGTACATTGCCGTAGTGAAAGAGAGAGCGTACAAGTACATTGCCGTAGAGGAAGAGAGAGCGCACAAGTACATTGCCGTAAAGGAAGAGAGAGCGCACAAGTACATTGCCGTAGAGAAAGAGAGCGGACAAGTACATTGCCGTAGAGGAAGAGAGAGCGCACAAGTACATTGCCGTAGAGGAAGAGAGAGCACACAAGTACATTGCCGTAGAGGAAGAGAGAGCGCACAAGTACATTGCCGTGGAGAAAGAGAGAGCGCACAAGTGCATTGCCGTAGAGGAAGAGAGAGCGCACAAGTACATTGCCGTAGAGAAAGAGAGAGCGCACAAGTACATTGCCGTAGAGGAAGAGAGAGCGCACAAGTACATTGCCGTGGAGAAAGAGAGAGCGCACAAGTACATTGCCGTGGAGAAAGAGAGAGCGCACAAGTACATTGCCGTAGAGGAAGAGAGAGCGCCCAAGTACATTGCCGTGGATGAAGAGAGAGCACACAAGTACATTGCCGTGGATGAAGAGAGAGCACACAAGTACATTGCCGTGGAGAAAGAGAAAGCGCACAAGTACATTGCCGTGGAGAAAGAGAGAGCGCACAAGTACATTGCTGTAGAGAAAGAGAGAGCGCACAAGTACATTAACGTAGAGAAAGAGAGAGCGCACAAGTAGATTGCCGTAGAGGAAGAGAGAGCGCACAAGTACATTGCCGTAGTGAAAGAGAGAGCGCACCAGTTATCATGCTAGTAGCCAAGACGACATCTCTCTTGGCGAACTGTGAGAGAGATTTGCCGTGCGAAGACACGGTGTTAGATTTTTGCGCGCGAATTTAAGAACAAAATATTTAAGAAAAAGTATGGTGCTTCGTGTGGCTACTAAATTTCAACAATTATAATCTGTGGGTGAATAAAGTAAGAGAATATTCCATACTAATAATATTCCAAAATCGTTATTTTAAATATGAAAAAAAAAACCATTGCTAGTGAAAGTAATGTTAATCTTTTCAAGTCAGCATTCAAAGAATCATTATTTTTCTTTTTGCTCCCCACGGAGCATGGAGCCACCATTGCAGCTGACTCCTTTACCAGAAGCCTGCACAAACCATTCTCATGTTCTTGCAGCTGTGCTTTCTGTAGAATTTTCTTTTACTCGATGAGATTGCCAGCTCCATGCACAAACTCACATTAGTTGCTTTGTATGACATACCTGAAGGAACAGTAGTCCGGTTCCTTCTTTGTCTCATAAGAGATCCCTAGGAACTATACAGGTCTTACGCCACAGTGATTCTTAGTAATACATTAATTTCCAAGGAACTATATGGGTCTTACGCCACAGTGATTCTTAGTAATATATTAATTTACAAGGAACTATACGGTTCTTATGCCACAGTGATTCTTAGTAAAATGTTAATTTACAAGGAACTATATGGCTCTTACGCCACAGTGATTCTTAGTAAAACATTAATTTACAAGGAACTATACGGGTCTTATGCCACAGTGATTCTTAGTAAAACGTTAATTTACAAGGAACTATACAGGTCTTATGCCACAGTGATTTTAGTAATATGTTAATTTACAAGGAACTATATGGGTCTTATGCCACTGTGATTATTAGTAATACATTAATTTACAAGGAACTATATGGGTCTTACGCCACAGTGATTCTTAGTAATACGTTAATTTACAAGGAACTATACAGGTCTTATGCCACAGTGATTCTTAGTAATACAATTAATTTACAAGGAACAATACGGGTCTTACGCCACAGTGATTCTTAGTAATATGTTAATTTACAAGTCATTTTGTTGGACGATTTGATACAGGAATATTCTTACTGAAAAAATTTACTTGCATGGCAGTTTACTGTTACTGATTAAAACCAAAAGGTGTTGGTTTAGTTTTAATTTTCTCCCTGCCCCACCGTTTTCGATGTTTAATGTGTTCTTTATTTCAGAGAAACCCAAATATCAAACTGTATGCCTTGCCGTGGGGTTTTCCTGGCTGGGTTGGGCAACGCTCAACCACAAGTCCCTACGCTAATACGTCAGTTCTTGCTGATTATGTTGTCAGATGGATTAATGGTGCCAAGACCCACTATAATCTGACCATTGATTACGTAGGGGTATGTTTTATGTTAGCTTTTAGTCATCATCATCATTATCATAATCGTCACCACCATCACCACCATTACCATTGTCATCATTATCATCATCATCACCACCATCTATCAGCTTGCTGTGGAACATCGGTTTTCAACCAGTTCACACAACACCATCCTGCCATGCATCATTCGTTGAAGTTCTTTCCATATTATCTTTATCATTGTTAGGACTGTCTTCATCTCTCTTCTCTTCTCCATGTGTTTTTAAATTTCCCTCTTTTCTTGAACTTTAAGAGCTCTAAAATCAAGGGCTGCTCTGTTATGCAATAAACTGTTTTCTCATTGTCTTATCTCTCTGTCTAGTTCTAATGTCTTTTCTTCACCTCTTGTCTTACTGGTTTCTGTCTGATTCATGCCATCAATTCCACATTGGTGGCCTTGACATATTAGTTTAATCCTTCTATTCTGCACAAGCACCCAGTTATGAAAGTTTTTAATTTACTGGCTGTTGTTTTTGTTGTTCTACATCTTTAAGAGTTTTACAATATCTTATTTGTCATTTTAGTTGAAAATTCATATTTTTATGTTGGATTTGATTTCCGTATATTTCCCAGTGCTAGTTTGTAGGAAATGTAGGTGAAGTGTGTATGTATGTAACAGCTGAGAGTAAACATTCAAAAACATGAGCTGATGGCATGGAACAGGAAGACTTGGCATAAGGAAGGCATATGCTCTTGGGGAAGTTGAAAGGTGATGAGTGAATGATGAAATTGAAAACAAAACAGGCACAGTATTTAACTTTCATTACTGATTAATTACAAGCAGTGGAGCAAAACTATGTATAGGCTACTGGGCCCATAATTCCTGGTGTTGACGGAATTGCAATGGTCACAGTTTACATTACTTTAATGCAAATATAATTTATGTTGATATTGTTACATTAAGGTCTAACATTTTATAATTATATTTTTTCAGATCTGGAATGAACGAGGTTACACCGTTGGTTACATTAAGGTAGATTTTTAAAATGTAGCTTTTGCTCAATTCATTGAATTCTATCCTACTTACTGTTAAATAGTTCTAAATTTTTCACTTGTTCAGAATAGAATACTGCACTTATAACTTAGAAACAAACAAAGTGAACACACTGAAGCAAAAACCAGGCTGTCTAACATAATTAAAATATAAATTGTCATACGACTGTTTCAGTGGTTTAATTACGTTATCATCTTCATTTGCACTCGTTATGGAGCATGGAATTACCATTTAGCTAGTCCCCTTGCATAAAGCCTACATAAAACATTCACACACTCCTGCAATGGTGGTTTATGTGGCAATTCATTTTACATGGAGGTTGCCAGCCTCAAGCACAACCTTATTTAAGTGCCTTGTACAACATGCTTGAGGTCGCAGTATCCCTATTCTTTGTTTGTCTCTTCAGAGACCCCCAGGAAATGTTTAATTACAGCTCTTTTGGAAATTAGGAGTTTTACAGTACAACTTAAATAATTATTTACTTTCTGTTTTCACTAACGTAGTTGTAGTTGTGATTAGGCAGGGAGTTCCATAATTTTTATAACAGATAATCTTGAAGTATCAAAGGAATTTAATGTATTTCTTTCAACAGACTTTAAGGAGAGTTCTTGATGACAGAGGATTTCAGAATGTTTTGATCATAATTGCAGATGGAGGTTGGCGGTATATTGCTGAAGACATCAGCAAGGATAAAGAGTTGTTCGATGATGTCTATGCTCTTGGGTATTTATATTTAAAAAAATAATCTTGATGTAGCTGTCAGCAATATTTAGTTTATTTAAATTTTACAAATGATCTAAAAGTACAAGATACTTCAAGATAGCACAAGATAATTCAGGACACTTTGCATTTTTATATTTTATTTTATTCACTGTTGTACAAGCTATAATTATCAAATCAATCAATCACTCAATACCTTTTAGCTCCCCAAGGAGAATAGACTTTCAACAAACACATGCCAAGTCCTCCTGTCACGTGCTATCAGCTAAACAAAAACATGCCAAGTCCTCCTGTCACGTGCTATCAGCTCAACAAACACATGCCAAGTCCTCCTGTCACGTGCTATCAGCTCAACAAACACATGCCAAGTCCTCCTGTCACGTGACATCAGCTCAACAAACACATGCCAAGTCCTCCTGTCACGTGACATCAGCCCAAGTTCTTTCCATGTCTTCCACATCATTTTCATTTGTTTCCAGTTCTTCTCTTCATGTGTTTTTTGGTCTACTCTGCCTCTCTTACCCTGGGAATTCTAAAGTAGTGAACTCTAAAGATTTGAGATCACAAAAATTGTCGTAAGAGAGAAATATTTCTGTTAGAATAATTAGGGCATGTTGCACAAAATCATTTCTGTATAATTATTGGATAGCATCATATACTTGTTTTTGCTATTACCTGTCCTTGCTGAAAATGTGCATTGCTGTTATTTATTTGTAAAGTATTGATTTTGCCAGAAGTGATTATAATGAAATATTCTTACAGTCTAGACCAAACACTCACAGTTTCTTGTTTTGGTGTGTAATTATAGAAGATATTAGCAGATAATGCAAAAAGACATTCAAGTGGTTAATTCTTGGGGTAGGGGGGATACAGAAAAAAAACATGTAACAGAGAATAAAATAAATGGTGTTTATGTTTTCTCTCCAATTTTTCAGAATGGTGGTAACATATGTTTATCTCAATCAGTTCTTTAAGCAGTGCCTTGTCTTTAAGAAAACTTTCTTCCTGCCATTAGTAAAACTGTGTCAAATCAACAGAAGAAAACAAACAGAACAAGGGTGCAGGTCAAGCCTTTAGGCAGACAGAATACAATATCATATAGATGACATGTGAATTAGGTTTTGAGAGACAGTGCAATATAATGCAGATCACATGAAGTCAGTTTAGTGGAACAGGGTACAGAATCATACAAACCACATGAAGGCGATTTAGGGGAAGAGTGTACTAAATCATACAGATTACATGAAGGCAGTTTAGAGGTGTAATGTCCAGTAAGGTTTATATATCAGCTGAAACAAATGTCAGATCTGGCCGGCTGGTCGAGCCGTGAGCCCTGTGAAGGAGTGTTGGTGGAGTTTCCAAGTTCTGCAGTAGCATTAAGTTGGTACTGCTGCACAACTCCTCAACCTCTAGGCCCCTACTGTTAAACCGCCTGTATCCTAGAGCAGGAATGTGAGCATTAAAATCACCAGCTACGACAGTTTTCTTTAGTATGGGCTCAAACTCAGGCAGACCTTTTGATGAGGTCGGGGGACAGTAAATGTTGTGTAGTGTGTACTTGGTGTTATCCTTGCCCCATAGCTTTATTATTTGGTGGTCGATATCCGCTGTATGGTTGTTGGTTACTGTGGCTTGGGTATCATTTCTGATTAAGGTCATGATGCCTTGGCACTTCAGGCATTCACATTTGTACTGTGTATAACCCGTGATGTTAATTTGTCTCCGTGGGAGTATTGTTTCCTGGAGAAGGGCTACTTGTACTTGATGTTCGTGTAGTATTTTTGTAAGCTCAATTGTCTTGTTCTGTAGTCCAGCTATATTTAGCTGTAAAATGTTAAGGTTCCCCTTCGCTGACTTTTCACAAGGAGCAGGGGATTTATCTCTCTTGCGCGGGCCTTGGTAACCGAGGCGACGCCCGAGCTCGTATGGAATATGTTGTTTGACTGGCATTGGAGGTATTGGGTGTTTGCTGCAGACATCTCCCTCCCAAAGAATGCAATGGGTATGTCTTCCTCCATGAGTATTGGGTTGGTTTGCTTGGCCACTCACCTTTTTGGCTCTAAAGATCACTTTGCTTTGGGGGTTCAGGTGGGGTTCACAAAGATGCATTCCCCGCTAGTCACAAGCGCTCACGATGCAGGCCTCATTTCTTCGTTCTGTGGCTAAGCTTTTGCTGTGGCTGTGTCACGTCCTGCATCCTATGCCTTCACGATTTTCCCCAGCACAGTGGTTCTAAATTTCCATTGAGTTTTAGTGGCTTTGCTTCCCATGTCTCATGAGTTGGACAAAATCTGACGATGGGTGCAATGTCAGGTCGCACGGCACTCTTGCTGCAGCTGGGACGTTGGGCAGGGCCCGGATCCCTTCTAAGTAAAGACCTATATTTTACCATCACCACTTCAGGATCCTTGATGAGGTTATCGAGGATTGGACAGAGAAAGCTTGGTAGGCAAGTAGAGAAGAGAGAAAGTAGCATTTAACCCATGAGTGGGGTTTGGGTTGGTGTTGGCTAGAGCATGGTCCACTCGCTGGTGGGTATTGCGCCTGCACCTTAAGAGGGGTCCCAAACAACTCCCGACCCAGTTATACCGCCAGGCACTCGGTCGCCCCCATAGCAAACTCTGTGAGAACGGGGTCACCTCGTGAAGGTGCTGCTATGGACACGTTTGTGCAGGAGAGGCCATATGCCAGAAGCTTACTACAAGACAGTAGCTTCCGCGGCGATCACTGCACCTGGATATGAGAGGCTATGTGTTCGCTTCAACATCCATTGATATAGGTGGGACGTCATGGCCCGAACCCTACATAGACCCTGAATCATCTTTAAGGACGTACGTGACCGGTCTTGTTTGGTTTTGTCGGCTGATCGTAAACAACTCTTCTGTCCACGGCGGCGTATAACCCTTTTTAAAAGTTTGTCTGGCTTGGGCGATCCGCACGCGATCACCAGGTTTAAAATAGACTTTTCTACCGACGACGTCAGGGGTCGAATACAAAGTACGCCACACTTCTTCTTGATTGCTCGGGGTAACTTCCACCGGTGCCATCTTAATACTCCGATGATACGAGTAGTTGTAGTTGTGGACCAGTTGTTGTATCACGTCGACGTAGCGAAGACTGTTGGTTTTGGTAAAGTAACGCCACGTTTTTTCTTTGAGGGTTCGATTAAACCTCTCGACGATAGCTGCTTTGGTGTCTTCATTCTCCGTAGTGAAGAAATGGACCCCTTCGTTTTTAAGAAACTTTAAAAATGTTTTGTTGACAAACTCACTGCCTTTGTCTGTTTGAAAATTTATCGGTTTGCGACTGTTAAAAATTGTTTTTACCGCTGCTACTAAACGCTGTCCCAGTCTTGTTTTTCAGAGGAACAGCCCAAGCGAATTTACTAAATACGTCAATACACGTCACTAGATAGGAATACCCATCGTTGAATCTTTTTAAACCTCGCAAGTCAATTAAATCCGCCTGGAACTGTTGATCGATACCACCCGCAATGGTCGTACGTCGTTTAAATTTTCTGCGCACCGGTTTATGTAGGGTGTAGCTGTCCTGATGGCCTAACCACTCTTCAATTTTTTTACGACTAAGTTTGGTGCTACGTTGTAAGGGGGCGATTCCACCATAAGCTCCAGGTCGTTTTGGGTCGTAGTAATGTTGTTTTAAAATCACTTCTTTGGCCATGGTTCCCACTTTGGCGTCTTTTTCCTTCTTCTGAGCGAATACGACGATGATTCTCGCAATTTACTGGCCACCACCTTTTTTCGATTAGTGGGTGTGACGGGTGGCGACTGAGGCGTTTTGTCCACGACCTCCTCTTTAAGTACAGTGGGTTGTTCGTTGGTTTGTGTTGGTGGTTTAATATCTACGAGCCCTAGAGGTACGTGTCTGTACTGTTCTAGTCGAGTCAAATAACGCTGTAATGTTTGTTGGTAGAGTCTAGCCTTGTCACCGAGTGGCAGATCTTGTCGATCCAAGACTAGTTGCATTTGACTGTCCAATTCTCCCAAGTTATCTCTTAGCGCATCGGGTGGTCTATAAGGTTTTTCTAACAAACGAGGATCCATCAAAACCATTTTTTTAGCCATCTAAAAGAGTCCTTTTAGTACAGATAGTATTGGGGTTAACAACGCAGATAAGAAACCTCCAGATTGTAAAAACTGTTTTCGTCTTTTGAGCGACAATTTCTTCTTGGTAAGCGCTCGCAGGATGTTTTTGTAACGACGCATACGTCTCTTCTGAGGAGGTGTCAGTGTAACGTTACCTTTTAATACGTTGTGACAACATTCACAGAGTGTTCCTACCAGCTCGGGTGATGCTGTTTTTATAACAGCCTTGATGACTGGTGGTTTGGCTGTACGTAGACATTTTAACATCTCAGCATGCCTTTTTACTTTTTCTGCCATTTTACTTGGGTAAGTAAACAATTTGTTGCTCCTCTGGGAAGATGCGCGAACGAAGCCTTAAATTTTCTGGTGTGTCTTGACGAAGATCAATTAGCAAATACCCGTGTGGACGACAGATGTTGCGTCTTTAAAACTTTCTTGGAGATAGGCAGTTTGGCCTGGGTACATCTGTTTGGCTAGATTAACAATCTGAGATCCATCGCGTGGATTTTTGAAAAGTACTATGTAATGAGAATTCAAACTAATGGTTCTGTGTTCTTTGTTCTTGCCAAATAAATTTTGCACCAGATAAAATACGCTTACATTTTTATGATGAGACTTTTTTGTAAATAAACTAGTTACACGTTCGTCTGTTCTCGTTCATGAGGTCATCGATAATCACCAACCGTCTCTTATCACCTGTCCACTGCTCAATATCGGGCAGTCCTTCAATAAACTGAACTCCAGTCATTGAATTGTATAGAGGTTGCCACTCGGAGTAACAATATAAAATCTCATCTGGGATAGCTGTTACCATATCTTTGATATGTGTTAGGAAACGCTGGACAAAAACAGTCTTTCCACTAGAACTAGGGCCTGAAATTAAACAGGTAAAAGGATGTGCAAATCTCGGGTCCATTGTTAAGAATGATATTTTTCACCTACAACCAGTTATTTTATATCAAAAACCCTACACATTGTGAGAACAAAAAAAATGTGAGAACCTTTGGTGTAACAAAACGTGAGAATCAAAAAATGTGAGAATCACTGTTCATCGTAAGAATCCCTGATCAAGAATTTGAGAATCACTGTGTAAAACATTGTGAGAATAAAAATCACTGACACCAACATGTATTGAGAATCATTGTTCAAGAATTTGAGAATCACTGGTCAAGAACATGACAATCCCTGGGATATGTTATTCGGAAAACATAAATATCTCTGGGGGATTTGTTTTCTTATATATCATCTTTTAAAAGGATGGTTGATTTTGAGTTTAATGTATATGTTTTAGTCTAAAAATAGTAGTATACAATGGCGGACTTGGTTAGTATTCTGCAGGAGCGCTGCAGGAGCATGACTTTTATATAGCAAAAATTCTGCAGGAGCGCTGCAGGGACAAGATGGCGGACTTGAGATAACAAGAAGAGGAGGGTCAAGATGGCGGACTTGAGATAACAAGAAGAGGGGTATATGGGGCAAAATGGCGGACTTGAGATAACAAGAAGAGAGGTATAGGAAGATGGCGGCTTTTTATATAAGGAAAATGTTGCAAGTTGGTGGTTTTTTATATAGTAGTATATTATTGTTGTTGTTATTAGTATAACCAACTTAGGTAGTATTCTGGCTGTGTTAGACAAACAAGAAGAGGATAATAGTTAGAGGTATATTTATAGATAATAGGATATTTTTAGACTTTTAGACAATAGGAAGACGATAGTTAGACGATATATTGAGACATATATATTTAGATAACAAGAAGACGATATGTATACGAACAGTTATATTTAGACATATATATTTTACAACAGTTAGACGAACAGTTATTTTACAACAGGTATACAAACAGTTATACAACAGTTAGACGAAATACAACGGACGATATAGGTAACAAAAAAAGCGTTTTAGTTAATATAGTTTTTATTTTTTTCAAATACTAAAGGGCAACTCTCAATCGCTTGGTAGGTTTCTTCTTCTTCTGTGGTAGATTAGGGACATCGGTCAGGTCTGTGGTGGGAAACCAACTCGGGTCTGGGGATACTGGACAGCTAGACTTCATGTATTCGTCAAACAGGTTAGTGAAAGTGGTAGGTTTCTTCGGGGGTAGATTGGTGACATCGGTCAGGTCTGTGGTAGGAAACAAACTCGGTTCTGTTGGTTGGTAACAGCTGGAGTTGATGTACTGATCAAATGTGGTGCCAGTAGTAGGATAGGTATCCGTGAATGGTGGCTGTAATCGGTCAAATTCGGCGAGGATTTCGCTCTGTAATGTCAATAAATGGTCAAACTCGGATCTTGTTAACGTAATGCCAGTTGTGGTGCGAAATTTGAGGTAGGATTCACCAAAATATTTTCGCACGTGCAGTAAAGGTTGGCCTCGGTAAACACTTACAGACGCAGCCTTCAGACCACTAGCCAAAGGTTTAAGCATTTCATCACTTCTCTTGATGTAGACCCAGTTGTTGGGAGCAGTCATTTTCAACGAGGTGTATCTGTCGTTAATAAAGTGTCATCCGTTTATATACAGGAATACCAGTTCAATCTGGTTTTTTTAGGCGTGCCCTAGCTAGGATTTGATTCGTCGAACATCGATCGTGTGTTAGGCAGGACGTGATTCGTCGATGTATTGCGTGGGAACAATGACACATGGCCGTATTGTCGTGAGGGAAAAAATACATCTGTCTATTGATTTCGTCCCTTGTTTATCAAAGTGGGGTTGAGTTTCGCTAGCCAGGGTCTGACTAAGCGCGTAATTAATCGATCGTTGGCGTGTTGTCTAGCCGAAAATGGTAGTAGGACCCACTGCATAGTACCACCTCGTGTTTTGATCAAGATGAAATAAATGGCGTAGAGCCCGCAAACGTTGGTGACTACATCTTGTTAATGTCTGGCGTTGTAGTTAACAGGTCGCGTAGAGTTTCTGGTTATAAAATTAATCAGGTCCGAGTGTGTAGGTGGTAGGCCAAAAGAATCAAAATATTCAAAAGTACCAAGTCCGTTATAATATAGAACGACCCAGTGGTCACCGGGGCGATAGCTAGGATCAGTGTTGATGACGAAAGCAGCCGTCTTGGCCGGATCGATGCGTAGAGGTAATTGGTCACGAGCTAACACTTTAACGAGCCCAGTTCGTTTAACAAATATGTCTGACAGGAGGATGGTGCGTATCTCGTCTGTGTTCATTGTCTAAGTGGTGTAGTCTGTCAAAACTTGGCGGGATTTCGAGATCTCCAAGATCGAGTCTTGCTCGGCGTAGATGAGGACCTGTAATGGTTCGGGTTTGACCTCGGCGAATTTAAGTTCTACTGAGACTGGGCCCGACTTGGCCATCTCAAACTGGTCACCGTCTAGTAGACTGGGGGTGAGGTCAAAGGCGTATAAGGCGTAACCGTGCTTAAAATGTCTATACTCGAGGTCGTTGCCGGCGTCTTTACCAACCAGCCCCATAGCTAGATTCGTCGCGAAGAAGGCTCTCACGTACTGGTTGTGTTCATAATCCATGGACAAAGGTTTGCCACTGACGGTTCTGCCGTCCGCGCTGACGTTAAAATATATCAGACCAAAGGTAGCGAAATTGAACGGATTAGCCGTGTACGACCCGTTAAAAGCGGACGAAGTGACTAGTCCAATCACGATCCGTGTAGGTGTTTGACTGAGAAACAGATTATCCTGCATGTGCGATAGCATACCTCTAGGGATAGAGAAAGTTTTTAGCACAACTCGTTTCAAGGGGTACTTGGCATTACCTCGCACCAAGGCTTTCTCGTGGGCTAGCGAGACGGCGGGGTTTAATTTAGCTTTCCGGACAACCAAGGCCGCATAAGTTATAATAGATTTATATCCAGCGGTGGGGTCGTGTCCCAGCACGTTGAAGGCATCTTTAGACGGGGTGAGTTTTACTTTAACTGTCACACCATTTAACAGGTAACGATCTTGAGCAAAGATATCTGAATGTAAACGACCCATCATATCAATCTCCTGAGAACCAGCCGCTATATGTCGACGCAGTCTTAACCCGTTGTTATTGTCACCAATTGTTTCCGTAATAAAATTTGGCGTATCTTTGTAAAACAGAGCCGATGTCAGATGGCCTCGTTTGGGTTTCTCCCCATAATTCAATGTGGCTTCGATGTAAGCTCTATAAGGGTAGGTGTTCTCGCTGGGTGTAATCAGCGTGTCGTTCAGTGAAACGTCGACTTGGGAGAATAAACTGTGCAGGTAATAGTTGATCGGGGCCACCTCTGCGTCAGCGGGTAATGCGCCGCCATTAGCTAACGTAACTTTGGCGCGCACGTGCAGAAAAGTATTGAACAAATCTAGATATTCTTCACCGTTTCCCGAAATTACAAATTCCACCGGGGCTCCGGGGGCTAAGGCGGCCAACGGATGTATCTCCACAAATTGTCCCTCTTCTACGGCTGTCTGCGTTGGTGGTACGCTAAACAAATCTAGACCACTGTGAAGACACTCGCACGAGTTGGGGTGAATAAGCGCCATCATTCAAATATATCAGAGTACCTTCGCTTCTTCTGGTGAGAATGAGAAGGCCGTTTTATGCGTTTCGGCTCGCCCGGTGGGGCAGCTCTCGTTTTTCTTTTTCTTCTAAGCCCGCTACCCGATTGGTTAGTGGTGAGGTGTTCAACCGCTCCCTGTAATAAACGTTGACCCGACTCCTTGGCTCGTTCGCGAAATGCCTCGCCAACATTTCTGCCGGCTAACGCATCGCTCGCGACCTGTAGACCGGTCCCAAGCCCTTCTCTGAGTAAAGCTTTGCCTCCAGTTTTTAACCACGGTAGAACCATACGACCGAGCCCGCCGAAAAAACTACCCAAACCATGTCCTCTTTGATTTCTGCCTCCGATAAACACTGGCATCCCGTGGCCAGCTTGGTTGCAGTAAAACTCCTCATACATCTTAGGGTTTCGTCGGATGGGTACGTGTCTGACCATTTTTTTCTAGTCAAAATCAAACCGTCTGTGAGTTCGGAAGTGTAGTGTCAACACCGAAGCTCCGCTAGTGAATGGGATAGTCTTACCCTAATCGTTAGTTAAAAGGATTTCCACCGCGTCAAACGAAAAACGGCTCAGGGGTACGTAGTGGGGTTTGTCGTAAATCCTGAAAACAGAAGCGGTAGTCCTATCCAAAATAGGAACAATCCGTAACAAAGGGACAGAGGCATCTCCAACCGGTCTCGCCGCTACGAGATCGCAGTACACGTATACATTTTTCATGTCGCTATCCATTTGTACTTCAGTCTCGCCTCGTAGTATTGGGTCGATGTCTGTGGCGAGCGAGGCAGGAAAACCTAACATGTGTTTCAACGTCTCGCTAATTCTAACTTCAACCTCCGGATCATACAGATTCAAGGTGGCCTTATTGTTGTTAAAATGGAATCTAACGCGGGCTTTTTCATCCACATCCGTGGCTAAAAGCAAACGATTCAACTCGTCGATCAGCGTGTCGGGTGACGTGTATAGACCAGCAGGTAACGTGAGTAGTATAGACTCATCTTCTTTGTTGGGAAAATAATGTATCCATACATCATCCTCTAGCACGTTAAAATAACTTTTGGGAAATTGAATCTCAACCAAACCAACCTCGTAACGTGAAGTCAAGTCTATAGTCTGTGGCAATTTGACGAAAAAGTGACCGGCGTTATTGTTTGGGTATATTTTCATCGAGGCATTGCTGGGTAAAGTCACGTAAAAACTCATCCTATCTTATGGTTAGGTAACATGTAACCCAGACAACTGCTCATTAAAGCGATCCAAAACTTGCCGTCTGGTCCCTCTGCGTTGCTCCGACTCAGATTGAATAACGAGACACCGATGACGACATATATAACGATCATCTGACAGATGAAAACGATCTCTAGTCGCGGGACTAGTTTCCCAAAAAAAAGGCCAGAACGAGGTTCTCGCGGTCTTGGGAGGGGGTGGCCTCAAAACTGGGGTGCTCACGTCTTCTTCAATATCCATCAGTCTCGATATCTCGCTAGCTGTTTGGACGAAATCCAGCTGTTGAATGACGAGTTATAACCGAACCATTTGACTAAATATTCTTTTACACCCCTGACACCACGGCGTTCCTCCAAAATGGACTCGATTCGATAAACTATCTTGTCGCCGACTCGCTGTAGCTCTTCATGGTAAAAAGAACCTTTCAATTCCTCACCCGAATCATCTTTAAGGACGTACGTGACCGGTCTTGTTTGGTTTTGTCGGCTGATCGTAAACAACTCTTCTGTCCACGCCGGCGTATAACCCTTTTTAAAAGTTTGTCTGGCTTGGGCGATCCGCACGCGATCACCAGGTTTAAAATAGACTTTTCTACCGACGACGTCAGGGGTCGAATACAAAGTACGCCACACTTCTTCTTGATTGCTCGGGGTAACTTCCACCGGTGCCATCTTAATACTCCGATGATACGAGTAGTTGTAGTTGTGGACCAGTTGTTGTATCACGTCGACGTAGCGAAGACTGTTGGTTTTGGTAAAGTAACGCCACGTTTTTTCTTTGAGGGTTCGATTAAACCTCTCGACGATAGCTGCTTTGGTGTCTTCATTCTCCGTAGTGAAGAAATGGACCCCTTCGTTTTTAAGAAACTTTAAAAATGTTTTGTTGACAAACTCACTGCCTTTGTCTGTTTGAAAATTTATCGGTTTGCGACTGTTAAAAATTGTTTTTACCGCTGCTACTAACGCTGTCCCAGTCTTGTTTTTCAGAGGAACAGCCCAAGCGAATTTACTAAATACGTCAATACACGTCACTAGATAGGAATACCCATCGTTGAATCTTTTTAAACCTCGCAAGTCAATTAAATCCGCCTGGAACTGTTGATCGATACCACCCGCAATGGTCGTACGTCGTTTAAATTTTCTGCGCACCGGTTTATGTAGGGTGTAGCTGTCCTGATGGCCTAACCACTCTTCAATTTTTTTACGACTAAGTTTGGTGCTACGTTGTAAGGGGGCGATTCCACCATAAGCTCCAGGTCGTTTTGGGTCGTAGTAATGTTGTTTTAAAATCACTTCTTTGGCCATGGTTCCCACTTTGGCGTCTTTTTCCTTCTTCTGAGCGAATACGACGATGATTCTCGCAATTTACTGGCCACCACCTTTTTTCGATTAGTGGGTGTGACGGGTGGCGACTGAGGCGTTTTGTCCACGACCTCCTCTTTAAGTACAGTGGGTTGTTCGTTGGTTTGTGTTGGTGGTTTAATATCTACGAGCCCTAGAGGTACGTGTCTGTACTGTTCTAGTCGAGTCAAATAACGCTGTAATGTTTGTTGGTAGAGTCTAGCCTTGTCACCGAGTGGCAGATCTTGTCGATCCAAGACTAGTTGCATTTGACTGTCCAATTCTCCCAAGTTATCTCTTAGCGCATCGGGTGGTCTATAAGGTTTTTCTAACAAACGAGGATCCATCAAAACCATTTTTTTAGCCATCTAAGAGAGTCCTTTTAGTACAGATAGTATTGGGGTTAACAACGCAGATAAGAAACCTCCAGATTGTAAAAACTGTTTTCGTCTTTTGAGCGACAATTTCTTCTTGGTAAGCGCTCGCAGGATGTTTTTGTAACGACGCATACGTCTCTTCTGAGGAGGTGTCAGTGTAACGTTACCTTTTAATACGTTGTGACAACATTCACAGAGTGTTCCTACCAGCTCGGGTGATGCTGTTTTCATAACAGCCTTGATGACTGGTGGTTTGGCTGTACGTAGACATTTTAACATCTCAGCATGCCTTTTTACTTTTTCTGCAATTTTACTTGGGTAAGTAAACAATTTGTTGCTCCTCTGGGAAGATGCGCGAACGAAGCCTTAAATTTTCTGGTGTGTCTTGACGAAGATCAATTAGCAAATACCCGTGTGGGACCGATGTTGCGTCTTTAAAACTTTCTTGGAGATAGGCAGTTTGGCCTGGGTACATCTGTTTGGCTAGATTAACAATCTGAGATCCATCGCGTGGATTTTTGAAAAGTACTATGTAATGAGAATTCAAACTAATGGTTCTGTGTTCTTTGTTCTTGCCAAATAAATTTTGCACCAGATAAAATACGCTTACATTTTTATGATGAGACTTTCTTGTAAATAAACTAGTTACACGTTCGTCTGTTTTGTTCATGAGGTCATCGATAATCACCAACCGTCTCTTATCACCTGTCCACTGCTCAATATCGGGCAGTCCTTCAATAAACTGAACTCCAGTCATTGAATTGTATAGAGGTTGCCACTCGGAGTAACAATATAAAATCTCATCTGGGATAGCTGTTACCATATCTTTGATATGTGTTAGTAACGCTGGACAAAAACAGTCTTTCCACTAGAACTAGGGCCGGAAATTAAACAGGTAAAAGGATGTGCAAATCTCGGGTCCATTGTTAAGAATGATAACTTTCACCTACAACCAGTTATTTTATATCAAAAACCCTACACATTGTGAGAACAACAAAAAAAATGTGAGAACCTTTGGTGTAACAAAACGTGAGAATCAAAAAATGTGAGAATCACTGTTCATCGTAAGAATCCCTGATCAAGAATTTGAGAATCACTGTGTAAAACATTGTGAGAATAAAAATCACTGACACCAACATGTATTGAGAATCACTGTTCAAGAATTTGAGAATCACTGGTCAAGAACATGACAATCCCTGGGATATGTTATTCGGAAAACATAAATATCTCTGGGGGATTTGTTTTCTTATATATCATCTTTTAAAAGGATGGTTGATTTTGAGTTTAATGTAAAAGTTAAAGGACAGGTGGCAGCTGAAAATAAAACTTTCAAACTATGCAATATGAAAGAACTAACATATGCCGCCCTCTCGCAGATAGACAAAGATTATTGGTGTAAATGTGAAGACCATGTCTTAAAAGAGGAAAATGACTATTGGAAAAAAGATGGACTGTCGTTCGTTCAGCCGAGAATAGTCATCAATATGTTAGACTCGTCTGACTCGGAATAAGTGTGTAAATACCTTATATGTTTTATATGTTTTCTCTTCCATCTATGTGTATATGTAAAACAATTAATTTCCTTTTTATCTCCACGATTTCACTACTATTTTTAACATACACAGTACTTTCACTTCTTCATGCATCCATTCACTTTTTAGTATAAAAAGTAACATTTACAACGAATAGGCGTTATTTTTCTCTCAAATATTTCGAAGAAATAAAAAAGGACCTCACGTAGTAATCAGTTAACAAACCCCTCTAACATTCGAATTGTATAGACGCCTATGCCGAAAATACGCAACTTCCTTCATTTACGGTAAATTATTTTCTTCCAGGACAAAATAATTACTTCGTTAAAAAAGATCAAAGGAATTAGCCGTTGCAAGAAAAGCACACTACCTACAACATTTAATTTTATAAAACCTTTGGGACATTGAAAATATAAGACTACATGCAAAAAATCATGTTTATCAGTGCAAGGAATATGGAGATATTTGAAGTCAATCGTCGACCGACCTTTTTTGAAACGCACTATAGTACAGTACACACATACTAATTGGTTTGTGTTCAGTACGGTACCAGTATGTTTGATAAGTAGGTACATGTATAGTTAATAAGTGTTGTTAACTATTAAGTTTTTGTTTCGTATCATTTTTACTTAATTTGTATACAGTTTTCTGGACCTTGGGAACGAATTAATTTGTTTTTTATTAAGTCTTATGTGAAATCGATTTTCGTTTAGCGCTTTTTTAATTAGCGCTTTATATTTCAGGAAAAAAGTAAAAGTACTGAGCGGGGAGTAGTTTTCTGCAGACCGCAAGATTTGTATATTTGCCATGCGTCCTTGTATACCTGGCGGACCCCCTGCCCAGGTTTAACGGGACATTCATCGCCAATTGGAGACAAACCTAAAGAAATAAAAACAATTTCCTTTTTCACTCCTTATTGAGGCATCGCTGCTTGTTGTCCCCTTGCAGGTTACCTGCACCAAAATATGCATGTGCTCTTGTATCGGTGGTTTGTGTAGTGATTTGTTTACATGATGACGTTGTCGGCTTCGTGCAAAACCTCGTAAAATCGCCTTATAGGTAGTTATACAACATGCCTGAAGGGGCAGTCATCTTATATTTTCTTTGTCTCCTCAGAAATCTCCTGGACCTACATGGGGATATATTTACATGTGATGATAGAATGGACAGATAAATAGAAACAATATGTCAAACGACTAACATAGTGGCTTATAAGCTGGCTACACTGCTCAGAATGTTTTCACGTTATTTATATCACACGCCTTGAACGGCAAAGTTTCTGACTACAGGGCAAGGAGACGCCCTAGAGCAGATTTCCCAAAACATTTTTTTTTTGCGTCCCGACCCCTCCATGGAATTCTTCATCTGTCATCGACCCCGGGCAACTAATTAATTAATTAAGGAAGTGATTATAGAGGCATAATAAAGTAACATTACCCCTTTTTCTGAACTAGTTTTTAATGGGAAGAATGTTGCCGATGAGTATTAACAGGGGCATGGGTATTTGGTTGGAGTTTGGTAAGTTTTAGACGTAAGTCTCCCCACTCTTCCAGGTTCAGTCCGATCTTTTGCTTTGATAAAATTGCATTTGCGTAGCTAAAGCCAGCTTCAACCAAGTACGAACTTGCGAATGTAAACTGCTGCACAAAGCTTGGGGTATTTTGTGACAAAATTTCCAGATGCAAAAATTGAGTCACGGCAGGTATTTTTATTTCTTTTACGACTGTCAGCTTTTGCCCCCAAATGTTTAATCGACACTGCAGTTTATCACCTCCAGTGAATGTCGACCATGTAGGGTCGATATCGACCTCGAGAAAGGTGGGTAAACATCATCATCTCTTCTTTTATAGCCCTGTATTGAGCATGGAACTGTAATGTTATGATGTATGTATATAAGCATTACCTCGTCATCTACACAAGCACACACATGTTTCAGAAAGCACTCAGTAAAAGCATGTTCAGTTCGTAGCCATGTTTATTTACAGAATATCGTACATGTCAAGATTCGCATTATATTACAATGTGTGGTTCGTACTTTAATGTATTCATATTACATCCCCCCTTTTTTGAAAAAAAAAATGTGTGCAAACATTTCCAACGAAATGTTTCATGTGAGAAAGGATAAGTATGTGTAATGCTCAGTGTGAGTATATATGTCACTGTCTGTATCGGCTGGGAGGTGTCACTGTACGGCCAGAACGAGTGGTGTAAAGTGCTGGTGGTTCTGCGGAAGTCCCTGGTTTAGCTTGAGTTGGTTGTGATTTCGGCCTTGGCGCTTGTTGGTTTTGTGGGGCACCAAAGTCTGGAGTTACTGCATTGTCTGTTGAAAGCATGGGAATTCTCTGTTCTGTTGTATTCTGTGGGATTTCTCTTATGTCCACTCTGTTTCGCCTCAGGAGGTTGCTGCTGCTGTCTGGTCTTAAAGTATAGCTCCTGGGTTCAGGGTTTCTGGAAATGATTGTTGCTTTTGACCATGTGTCATTGTTGTGGTTGTAGGTAGTCACATGCTGACCAGGATATAATGGTGGTAAGTCTTTAGCACATTTGTCATAGTTGGATTTCTGAACTTGCTGACGATGCTGAAATTGATCATATGTGCTGTCTCTATGTTGTGGACGGAAGTGGACCTTAGATGGTAGGAGGTCTTTAATTCTTCTATCAAACATAAGTTCTGCTGGACTGTCGATCTTACTGTCTACCGGTGTTGTTCTCCATCTCAAGAGTGCTAGGTGTACATCCTCTGTTCTTGTTTTCTTCATGATTGACTTGATAGTTTGTATCTGTCTCTCAATGAAACCATTAGATTTAGGGTATCTAGGTGATGATGTTGTGTGTTTGATCTTCCAGTCCTTAGTGAAGTTTCTGTATGCTTGACCTGAGAAATGTGGACCGTTGTCTGATCTAATTTCATCTGGGATGCCAAACATGCTGCAATACTTCTTTGTAATGTCTGCAATAACAGCTGATGGTGAGGGTTGTGGAAGTTTCTCAATGATGGGAAATTTGCTGTAGTAATCAGCAATAATAAGATAGTCATTATTGTCGATTGAGAAAATATCAGTTCCTATAATGCTCCAAGGGCTCAATGGTATGTCTGATGGTATGAGAGGTTCTCTGCACTGCCTATTTGCATGTTCTTGGCAAATTGAACAGTTTTTACATAGTGTTTCTATGTCCTTGTTTATCTGTGGCCAGTAAACATCTTTCTTTGCTCTCAGTTGTGTCTTCACAATACCAAGGTGACTATTATGGAGCTGTTTAAGGATGATATCGCGTTGTGTTTCTGGTACAACAATGCGATCTCCTTTAAGGATCAGACCATCTTCGATGCTTAACTCGTCCCTCATCGAGTAGTATGGACGGATGTGTGTTGGAACTTCCCTGATAGAGCTTGGCCATCCATGGTATATCAGTTCTTTGAGAGAGTTAAGGATAGGATCTCTCATTGTGTCTTCTCTGATGTGTTCAAGCCGATTATCGCTAAACTTGACAAAATCAACTTTGATGTTTGGGGTAAGATCTGCTGTCTTGTTGGGGTTTGGTAATCTGCTGAGAGCATCTGCAAGACCTATATCCTCTCCTGGGATATACTGAATATTAAAATCATAACCTTGTGTTTCCAATAACAGAGCTTGTAGTCGTGGTGGTGCTGAAGCTATTGGTTTTTTATGAATCATCTCAAGTGGCTTATGATCTGAGAGAATTGTAAATGGGCGGTTGAAAAGAAATGTGTGGAAGCGTTTGATTCCAAAACGTACAGCTAGCATTTCTCTTTCAATGTTTGCAAGTTTCTTTTCGCCAGAACTTAATGATTTGCTTGCGTAAGCTACAGGACGAAGTTCTTTGGCATAGTGTCCTTCAGGATTTTTGTCTGGTTGCAAAAGTGCTGCTCCTAGGCCTTTCAGACTGGAATCAACCATGAGAAAAGTGGGTGCTTGCATGTCATAGTATTTCAAGCATGCATCAGATGATATGAGGGTCTTCAAGTGGTTGAATATGTGTTGGTAGTCTTCTGACCATTCATACGGAGTTTCATTCTGTAGTAGAGATCGCAAAGGTTCTGCAGCAGCTGACAAATTTGGTATGAATTGTGCTAGGAAATTGACAGCACCTAAGAATTGTTGCAGTTCCTTCTTTGTAGCTGGTGTTGGCATGTCATGAATATCTTCAACCTTTTTAGGGTCTGGTTTTACACCATTCTGGGTGTACAGCAATCCAAAAAATTGTATCTCCGTTGCCTTAATTGTACACTTTTTGCTGTTGAATGTTAGCCCATTGGCCTGTGCTACATGCATCAAGTTAATCAAGTTACGGTCGTGTTCTTGTTCTGACCTGCCGCAGACTACAATGTCATCCGCAATAGCCACTGTACCAGAACATTGCTCAACAATGTTGTCAATCTTCTGTTGGAAGATGTCTTGTGATACATTCAAACCAAATGGGAGTTTCTTGAAACAATATCTGCCGAATGGTGTTCGAAAAGTTGTAAGGAGTTGACTTTCCTCTGCTATCTCAACACTCCAGTATCCGTGTACAGCATCTAGTTTAGAAAAATATTTGGCATTGTGGAATCTGTGAGTTATCTCTTCCACTGTATGCATTTTGTGTGGACAGCGCTTTAGACTGTTGTTTAAGTGTTTTGGGTCAAGGCAAACCCGAAGAGAACCATCCTGCTTCAGAACGGTTGTGATACTACTACACCAATCAGAATGCTCTTCAACCTTTCTAATAACATCATTCTGCACCATCTTTTCTAGTTCTGTGGCAAGTTTCTGTTTAACATGTATAGGATACTTTCTAGGTGGGTCTATCTTTGGCTCAGCGTTGTCTTTTAAAAAGAATCTTGCCTTTCCTGGAAGTTTGCCTATTCTGTCGAACTGTTCTGGGAATCGCTGTTTAAGGTCATCTACTCCAGTGACGTGTAGAGTAAGATGTTCTTTTTGTCAGCTTTAATGTTGTTAATAGTTACCACACTCAGCTTTTCGCACATTGGTAAACCCAAAATTGCAGGTCCTTCAACATCTACCAAGTAAAATGTTGACGATGTCCATTCAGAGTCTCTGTATAAACATTCAAGTGTTACTGCTCCGAAACAGTCTATACTTGTTCCATTGTAAGCTCTTAGCTTTGTCCTGCCACTCCTACTTTTTACATCCCTTGTGGGAAATCCTTGCTTATCCACCTTGTCAGGCATGATCTGTCTGAATATTCTTAAGGGTAGAGTGTTACCTTGGGCACCTGTGTCTATCTTGAACCGAATATATCTTTCTTTGTGCCTTTTAATTCCTGGTATTCGGAATTGTACCTTGCAGAAAGCCTGCGTTCTCTTTGGTTCATTACTGAAAGTTAGTATCTTCACAGTATCAAATGTGGAAGGATCACTTTCTTCACTGGAGTCAAGGTCCTCAGTCATCATAAAGTGTGTTTGTTTTGATGACTCTCTGCTGTGAAAGTTGTGTTGAGCACTGTCTTGTTTCCTCTTGAAACATAATTTTATCCAGTGGCCCCTCTTTCTGCAGTAATGACATGTAGAGTCTTTAGCTGGACAGTGGTTTTGTATGTGGTTTAGGCCACAACATTTACACATAGCACCTCTGCTTGTGTTGTGTTTTTCTTGTTGCTTCGAACCGGTTGCTTTGTTTTGTTTGGGTTTATAGCTTTTTACTGCATCCACCTGGGCTGTTACTGTACCTTGCTGAATTTGTTTAATGTTTAGTGCTTGTGCCTCGTGTTTCCTGCATTCATCCAGAAGTTGTTGTAAAGTTAGTGTATCACTCTGGCTCAGTATCCATTTCTGGAACTCTGGCATTGGTGTGCTGAGAAGGATTTGTTCGATAATTCGCTCTTTTTCTTCTTCTTTGTTAAATTTGCATACACTTGTTTTCTCCTTGATGCGAGTGAAAAAATCATCTAGACTTTCACCAGGTTTCTGTCGCAGGTGGTGAAGTTCTAATCTTGCCGCTCTAAAGTTCGTGTGCTTTATTATCAGACGTTTTTCAAATTCGTCCAATATGGCTGCGGGGTCTGTCGCCGACTCCACAGGCATGGCGGTAGCAAAACTGTTGTAAATTTTCAAACCTTCATCGTCCAATGCTTCTAGGATATATGGAGTTAGGGTTTGTCCTTCCAGACCAGTGGTCTTGGAATATAGATCTATGCGTTGGCGCCATAACAAGAAAGCTTCACTCTTATCGTCTTGACCGGCGAATCTCATTTGCGGTGCGTTGCGATATTGTTTCGCCGCCATGGCTGACTTCGATGACGAAAATTAGCCGAATACTGTACTCACGTGTTATCGTGTAGCTGTTTTGCGTCAGTCCGGTATCGACCGCTGCCACCATGTAATGTTATGATGTATGTATATAAGCATTACCTCGTCATCTACACAAGCACACACATGTTTCAGAAAGCACTCAGTAAAAGCATGTTCAGTTCGTAGCCATGTTTATTTACAGAATATCGTACATGTCAAGATTCGCATTATATTACAATGTGTGGTTCGTACTTTAATGTATTCATATTACAGGAACCACCACTGTAGAGGGGCCCTGGCGGCCTTTACGAAAGCAAAACTCTTGCAGCGGTGGTTCTGTAGCAATTTGTTTTGCACAACACCATATTAGACGCCGTTTACAACATGTCTAAGATAGCAGTAGTCATATTCTTCCTGTTGTCTCCTCAGAGGCCTCCGGGAATTACTCGGGGCAAGGTGAGTAACGGCGTTAAAGAAGTCCTGTAGAAACATGGCACGACACTGGCTAAGGCAACACATCTGACTCAGAAAAAAAAAAGCTGCTGCTCTGCACAATGCTTAACGGCACAACTGGACAGGAGCAATGAGTTATTTAATGGACTTTCACTTTTAAAATAAATTTAATTTCAGTAAAAATAGTTCACACATACATTGGGTCACCACACTTACACATACACTAGCTGTATTTTTCTCAAGACCGTCCATTACGAGTGTCCTGGAAAAGGGGGGCGGGGGGGGGGGGGGTGATGAAATGAATGCAAATGCTTGAAAGGCATGCTTAAAATATAAACTTTTGAACAATATGATGACAATATGATTAATGGTAACTGGCCATCTTCTTTTATTCTATGAAATAGAATGCACATATGTTTAACATTAATTTTCTGCCTTTTATTTATTTTTTTTAAGGGCATTTTATAACAATAATAAAAAGTGGATACCTAAAAGTTTAATTTTGCTTTATTTGTTTCACGATTTTAAGTCATGAATTATTGTCACTTCCGTCGAATGAAATTCATCTTTGATTAAAATATTCTTCGATACGCTTAAATATTTAAAGTAAAGCTCACAAGAAAGTCAGTCATAGATTGAGTTGTTTTTAAAACCAAAGACCCGGTGTACGGGTTATTTCGTGTAGCACGTTGATTTAATCAACACATCACCATTCATTATTAGACACCAACATTTCAAACGCGAAACAATCTATATTCGCAGTTAATCTTTTCCGTAACTTAACAACCCTTACTTTAATTGAGTTATTTCTACTTAATCTTACATTGTTCTAGTTATTACATAAAATGTACTCTGTCAATGCCGGCCACACTTGACAAATTAAAATGCACCAAGAAAGGGAAAAGCTTGACAATTTTCAGCTGTCTACGATGAGCGAAACATAAAGATTTTGCCACAGATTTTAAAAGTGACAAATACATAAAGCTCAGGCGAAGTTAAATAAAAGTGCTTCCAAAATAATAAATACATACATAAACAGGATACAAACTACTGGACAAAGAGTCAAGTGAAAATAGTGCACTGCATTTTACTCTTTGTGCAATTTCTTCTTCTATGTCTTAGAAAACCTTTAGTCGTCAACTCGAAAATGCTTAAGAACAGAAGCGCACGTAAATTATTTGACACCCGGGGCACCCCTGCATAATACACGCAGAAAAAAAAAATATATTGTACTTTTAAATTGCTTTTTTTTTTTTTTTTTTTTTACAGTGCAGCTCTGTCTTAATATTGTCCGATGACACCCTCTCCTGGCTGTCACTCTGGGCGGACGGCCCCTCCCACACTCCCCTTAGTACGCCACTGCTTAAGAAAGAAGTGGTCAATCTCAGGATACTGACATCACCATCGACTGTAAAAAAATCAGTCACGTAAGATGTCATGTAGGATTTTTAAAGACGTGGCACTGAAGAGTCAAAACATAATATGCTTCGGTATGCTCGGCTTTAAAAATGCAGTAACTTTATCCTATATCTAGACCCAATTTGAATATCAGATTTGATTGCGCCGCTGATAACATTTGCCCTACATATTAACATTAAATACCTTCATGTTCAGTTCAACAGTCAGCGTTTTAAGTAAAAGGTATATTTTAATTTAACACGTAAATCCTTAGACAGGAACATAGTCAAACATATCTTGAAAATGTACGAATTGTGGACTGCGTCGATAAAATAAATTGTACCTGTTTTGTTTGTTTTTAACCTGTTGACAAGAAAGGCGATATTTCTGGCCCAGGTCATCCTCATGTGGGTTGTCAACCCCATGTGGGTTATAATTTGGTGCATAAAGTTCTTCTGTCTAGAACAGCCTTTCTCATTCTGTTTTATCATGGAGGAACCCTTGACATTATTGTCAGGTCTCAGGGAAAAAAGTAGTCCCATAGCAGATACTGCCGTAGGGGAGTGAAGTGTTGGGAGACTTTACCGTACTAGGTCCAACATCGAGAGTTGGTGTGACCAGTTCCCTTCCTTGCTGCCTTTTCCTTCCCTAACTCAAAGTCAAGTACCCATTTACAGATGGGTAGACTGGAGCACCTGTGCTGCGAGAGACCACCGCTTTAACCACTCTGTCAATCGTACGCTCATGGTCTCAGGGAAACCCTGCATTAAAAAAAATATTATATCTACAGCTCATGGTACTTTAGCAGTTTAAGTAAGTTGTAAATGTAATAATTCAATACAAATTGTCAATGCTCATTTGAGTAAAAAATTATTTTTTTCTGTGGATCTATTTATTTTTGCCACCTTATGCCAACACTCTTTTGTGTATATTCCCCTCCCCACATAGGATATCAAGTCTAATGAAAGTCAGTAGTGTATGTAGAAGAAACTTCAGCTTTTTCTTTTTAAATTTCCTACTTGACTGTAAATTGTATCCAAGTTGTCCTGACATTCTTATCACTAATTTCAACTTTACAAGATGCTAGTAAAATATGGTATGTGCAAGAGTGAACACTGTCTTATTGCGTATTGGCATACGGGGCTTCTAGATCATTGCCCATGACTGTTAGAGCTGACATTGCTAGGCACGAATTTTTTTGTTTTTGTTAAAAGGACGTTTATTTATTTTTTCAAACACGATCTCTCGGAACATCTAACGACCTCTCGTGGAACCCTAGGGTTTCATGGAACCCCAGTTGAGAAACCCTGGTCTAGAAAGTGTATTCTAATTATTGTTTTCTATGTTGTTTCTTCCAGGCTGGAAATTTTTACATTTGTTTATATTGTGTTTTACAATGACTGTAGTGTAAATTGCCCTGTACAGTTCCCTGGGGGTCTGTGTCGTTTCGGTAGATTGTTTGGTTAGTGTTCGTGTGTTGGTTTTTTTAGAATCAGTGTACCATGTCGCACAAGATTGTGCTGTATGTCATATCAAAACACAAGCCACGAATGGCAGAGGCCGCTTGAATGTGAAGTGTTCTTCGTCATCACCACAGGCCGAGAGTATCACTTCTGGCATCTTCGTACCTACATGCCGCGGAAGCCGCAATGGGCCATTGAGACCATAATGGTATACATCTGTTTGAATCTGGCATCTCTGCAGCTGTACTGTAGTCTTTTTTGTTCGGAGAAATTCCACTTTTCAGTGTTATAATGGGCTTACGCATTTTAAACGAAACTTTCTTCCAAATATAGTTGTGTGGTTTGAAGAAAGTTTTTAAATATACGTATGCAATGTTAGCGTAGTTAAAAAAAAAAAATAAAAGCTCAGTAAAATATTTAAAATAATAGCAATTAACCTGTCAACAATAAAAAATAAAATAAAATAAAATAAAGTACGAGGGGCGTTCACAAAGTAATGCACCCCATCGTTTTTCTCAGGAGCTGTTTATTCAAAAAGCATGAAATTTATATACAATATACATGGATATGTCATGTAAACATCGGTATTATTCAACATAATCCCCATCAACTTGTACGGCTTTATGCCAGCGCGAAACAAGTTCATGTATTCCTAGCCCGTACCAGATTTTGTCTTGATCATGTAGCCATTTCTTCGCTGCATGAATCACTCTTTCGTCATCTTCAAACCTTGTCACACGGAGTGCATCTTTAAGTGGACCAAATAGATGAAAATCAGAGGGTGCCAAATTGGGACTATAGGGTGGATGGGGTAGTACAGTCCAACCCATTTTGGTGATTGCTTCCCGTGTTGCCAGGCTTGTGTGAGGGCGCGCATTGTCGTGAAGGAGAAGCAGGTCTGCTGGATTCTTGTGCGGCCGAACTCTGCGAAAACGTTGATTGAGTTTTTTCAATGTCTTAATGTAAGCTTGCAAATTGATTGTCTCTCCTCTTGGCATATCGTCTACAAGAATCACACCTTCAATGTCCCAAAAGACAGTGATCATGACCTTTCCAGCTGAAGGAATTGTCTTGAATTTCTTCCTTCTTGGTGATTGCGGATGATGCCACTCCATTGACTGTCTTTTTGTCTCAGGTTCAAAATGATGTGTCCAGGTTTCGTCGCCTGTAACGATCTTAGCCAAAAAGTTCTCTCCATCAGCATTGAAACGCTCCAACAATTCAGAAGAAATTGCTTTCCTTTGCAATCGGTGGTTATTTGTGAGACTTCGAGGAACCCATCTTGCGCAAACCTACCAACGGGCTGGACTAATGTCTAGAACTGCCTGCTCCTCGTTGGTATATAACGGTATTCCATCTTCCGGTCTTCTTAGATCTTGTAATTTTTCATCGAACTAGATCACACTGAAGGTTGTCGTTTGATCGTTAGACATGTATGCAAGATTGTGTGACGTCAGCTTGACCTCTAGTGGTAACTATGCATCTGCATCATAGGTCACGTTTCAACATATCACGTGATTGTTAGACAAATGTAAACAGTTCGTGAAAATTTGCGAAAGAAAATTTTTTTTCTTTCGATCCCCAAGCAATGGCCCACCAGTTGTTGCCTCCGATTGTTGGAGCAATTGTTGCAGGCTGGTTTCTTCTGTTAACACTTGCTAAGATCTGGCCATTTTTATATTGCTTCGATTTATTCCTTGTTTTCTTATTCAATTATGGTATCGTGCTGTTGGTAGTAAGTTACGCGAAGGTGGGATATAACATTTGTGAACATCATAATATTTCAATTCCCAACGTTCATAGACTTGATAAGTCGTTCCTTGAGTCCATACAATTTAATACATCGATTCCACACATAAACAATCCATACATGGTAATCATGAAGAAAATACATATTAAGTTTAGATCCTCCTTCGTAAATGATCTATCTGCAAATCAGTCCTTGTCAAATAACATGAGTTATCATAGGCAGAACGTCATAACTGTATGTACGCGCGGCTGGTAGATCCAACGGCCGACAGTGAGATTATGCGTCTGACAAATATAAACTAATACGGACTGCTACTTTATTCCGTCCTAGGTTTAGTCAATTACTAACCTGAAATCTTTATCTCTTTTCATAATAACAGTGGACTGACCCATGTTCATATTTGAATACAATATAACTGTGTGGCACTCCATGCCCGACACTAGAAGAACATAAGGACACGTCTTTACAGCTCGATGGTCATACAAAAAAGGGGTCCGGTAACCTAGTCACCCAGCGTGACCTTACCAACGCTAACACTTCATAAATCGATCGTGTGTATAGCGTTCAATAAACTAACAATTATTTACATTATATTAGATGTGGTAACCCCTAAAATTGCACGCTGCTAACCTTTAGCAGACGATGCAATAAGACTACCGTAACAGTATCACACCCTAAATGACTGGAAACCACCACTGTAAAGGTATGCATATAAAAGTAGTGGTGTGCGATAGTGTCCTTCAATGATAAAGACGAAGTGAGTTCTGATTATAGGCCACGCCCACACAGGGCTATTTATAAATAGGTTAGTACTGTACCGTCACTGTGTATAAAGTCTGTAGTGAGTGGTATGAAGGGTACAGTCACTCACCCTGTACTGTCAAGCATAGATCAACGAATCAGACTAGTGTTCTTTTCCAATTGACAGCACATAATTTATTCACACAGCAACATCAATCCGGTACGATACACTACACAGGAACAACAGCATACACAAAAACCAATAATAATCAATTGCGCAGAATGTCACAGCTGTTCAGTATGATGTAAACCCTGTTTACATCGCAGTTCTAATGTTACATCAGTAAATACACCAGAACGACTGCTGATACTGCAGTTACAAAAACGCCACACAGGCTTAAATCTATATGAATACTCGCAGTTCTAATGTTCCACCAGAACGACTGCTGATACTGCAGTTACAAAACCGCCACACAGGCTTAAATCTATATGAATACTCGCAAGACTTGTCCGCTCTGCAGTCTACAAGTAATCTGGCCTGCACAAATCCTGGCTTTATAATCTCTCCAATAACTCTCATATCTGTTCATGGATCCTCAAAGAGTCACTGCTGGCATAGCAGTGCAGTCAAATAATAATACGCATGAAATCCTGGGTCTGTACACACAAAGACACAGAGCACATCTCTCTTAAGAATAATGTACCTTTTATTCTATCTTATTTACCCTTATCTTCTCTTATCTTCTCTTATCTTCTCTTATCTGCAGATAATCATAACTATATAGGCAAGTAATAATACACCTCGAAAAAATGGCCAAACATCGTTCCCGAGCACTACCATGGGAACACACACAAGACACAGGGCTGACTATCCAGTCCACGCCCAAACTTCGACTGCCTAACTTAGCCTGCCACGAGATCACACATCTCCCGCACAAACAGTTACTGAACTCGGCCGTTCAAAACATAGCACATCAGTCCATTCACGGGCTAGCCGTGAACTATTTACAGCTCTACAATCCAGAACAACATCTCGCCACTCGAAATGATTAGCGCTCACATCGCTCTTTTGTTCTGACTTACAAAAACTTCTCGAACATACGAGGAAATATTCTTAACAATACACTCAACTATGAACCATCGCAACAAGCGACGTAATCCTTAATTCACTCTAAACAACCCCAATAGAAAGAATCACTTCCCTTTGGACCTTAACAAAACCTTTATGTGTGAAATATTTATTTATTTACTGATTTCAGGCCTCGGGTTTCCCCTCTTTATTTGTTTAAATTTGTAGACAGTACCAAACTTACCCTCTGTCCTGTATTGTTTATATCATTTACTAGACACAGTATTACGGTCTTTGTTTGTGTAATCTGATCTATACTGTATAATAGGTGGAAAAAAGAAGTGATTGCGTCATTATTTCTGCTCGATCGCTTTAGGTGCATATCCGTTGTTCCGTGTTGCAAATCGCGCTAATGACCCCTGTCTGCGAAGCACTATTTTTGTGGTGCCTAGTGTAATAATAAAATAACAGTTAATTTTCTTTATTTTGACGATTGTGAAGAACAGCAAATTTGAGAACATGGAGTGACATTTCATTCCCCTGTACATCAGGCACGGTATTCGAGTATTTTGCTGTTTAACTGTATACACGTAATGTTTTGTAATATTGTTTATCTTACAAGAAAACGTCACCATGATTGGCCTCGGTGCGTGCGTGATATGACACTGATATATTACTCCTGAAGCGACTGACATTAAGTCAGTTTTCACTTGAGAGTGTACAACAAGATCATAGCGTGCAATGCTCTGCCCGCAAGCATTCCAAAATGCAAAAACAATTGTACTCAAACGTAAAAATGTCCAGATTTCAACCTAACTGTCTTGACAGTAAAGAGTGGAAATTACTGTTTCATAACAAGCAGGGGAAATAAATTATGACGTAAATTGCGCTACTTTCTATAAAACATTGTCCCATTTACATTGATTTCGTTGACTCATTCTGCCCTCTGGTAACTTACGGAGGAGAAAATTTAAGGTGTCTTAATTCAATTCTCTTTAGACGTAACCGCTAAGACAGGGCAGCGTGAAATAACGTTAACACTCTAATAACCCTAATATAAGTTTAATTTTACCAATTTATCTGTTTTTTAGACATGCATGATAATTGCTAGTATTAACTCTTTAACCACTAGTGAACATTAGATTGGTACTGATGATTTATTTTATGTCGCGACGACGGATTGATATTCCGGCTTATTTGCTACGTACTGAAAGAGTTAAGACTGACCTGTTTTGACACAGGTTTACAGTAATGTGTAGAGCAGTCACTTCAATATTATAATTTTGAATTATCGTTCACTCAAAATTTTCTAGCTTCTTTACAACATCATGCAGCGAGTTCATGATTAGCTCACTACGTAAACGTTGTAAACGTCATCTATATAAACCAGGGTTTCTCTATTTGTCCAAGTATATAGTACCTTCATGTTAAATCTCATAAACAACATAAGCAAACACATATAAAGTACAATATTAATAGCACAAATAGTTCTTGGCAAGTTAAATATTGCATTACGGTATAAAGCGATGCGGTATTTGGATATAAAACAAATTAACAAAGTCAACTCAATATAACAAGATAATCCAATAGCATTCATTTGTTTGTTTGAGTAATTATTATGTTTACTAAGGATATTGGATAAAGATTAGATTTATCGACAAAAATTTGCTCTAAAAAGCTAAAAAATAAAAAAGATCTAGAATTAAAAAATATAATTTACGCATAATATTCAACAGTTCGTTGTTAGGGCTTGGACCACTATAATTCTCCAACTGAGTACTTTTCTTATGTAGAAGAGTAGACCCGCATATCATCATTGCCTGGAGGCCTGGTATGTCGGCACTGACCTCGTCCTCAGAAAAAGATCCACATTCAATAGTAAACAGAAGTCGAGGCCTGAAAGAATGAATCAACAATGAACAATGAAAACAAAATAGAAACTGAATCACAGCTAAAACTCTGTAGGTAAGGTGACCAAAGTCTAGACTAATTGGAGCTTGCTACTGCAGTACACGTCAAAAGTCATTATAATGCTAAAATTGTTTACGATCAAGTGTTAAATTCTATCTGTCAATTCACGAAATAAACAAAAACGGAGACCCGAGGCCTTAAAACAATAAATTAATAGCCTAAAAGTATGTTGCAGGCACTTGGCTGGTGCCTAGTTTGCAGCACTCAAGTCTGTTGTTTTTCTGTTGTCTAGTGTTCTACTTCTTTATATCTTGCGAGTGCCTGAAAACATACCTTTATGTTTGTCTAGTGTTTATTTACTGTTTACAGGCCTCGGGTTTCCCTTCCTTATGTGTTATAAATGTTTATACAATACCAAAAACCTACCCTCTGTTCTATTACTTACTGTTCTTAAGTCTACTATCATTTACTAGACACAGTATTAAGGTCTTTGTCTTGTTTGGGCTGACCTATACTGTATAATAGGGGAACAACAGAAGTGGTTGCGTCATTAATAGACTGGGCTGCCCATTATAAACTTCCGGTGTTGTGTCTTGCGGTTCGCACTAATGACCAGTCATTGAAGCATCATTTTTTGGTGATGCCTATATGGCCGGGAGGATAGCGTGATTTGCTTGCATAGCTAGGCGGTGTTGTCGCACGGAAGGTCCGGGGTTTGAGTCCTGGGTAAGCCACTCATGTCTGTTGTTTTTCTGTTATCTATCGTTCTACTTCTTTATTTCTTACGAGTGCCTGAAAACATACCTTTATGTTTGTCTAGTGTTTATTTACTCCCTTAGCGAAGCGGTGTTGACGTTCGGATGGTCCTGTGCTCGACTCCCGGCAAGCCTATCAATTCTGTTATTTCCTGTTGTCTATTTTCCACTTCTTTATTTCTCACGAGTGCCTGAAACATACCTTTATGTGTATTATTTATTTACATATTCAATTCACGTGACCGGAGTTTAAATTGACTGTGAGCTGTGTTAAGTCATTATTTTGCTCAGTAATGACATCATTATTCTCTTTTCGCTCCTTATCTTCTTCTTCCTCGTTCGCCTTATGAAGCGTGTAGCCATCACTGTAGCTGGTCGTCCTTACAGGAAACTTGCACCATGCACACACATGTTCTTACAGCAGTGGTTTCTGTAGCACTTTGACATGATGATGTTGCCAGCCTTATGCACAAGCTCATATTAGTTGCCTTGTACGACATGACTGATGGATCAGTAGTCTTATTCTTTCTTCGTCTCATTAGAGACCCCCGGGAACTACACAGAGCTCAGTAATGACATACCCCCGGGAACTACACAGAGCTCAGTAATGACATACCCCCGGGAACTACACAGATCTCAGTAATGACATAGCCCCGGAAACTACACAGAGCTTAGTAATGACATACCCACGGGAACTACACAGAGCTCAGTAATGACATACCCCCGGGAACTACACAGAGCTCAGTAATGACATACCCCCGGGAACTACACAGAGCTCAGTAATGACATAGCCCCGGAAACTACACAGAGCTTAGTAATGACATACCCACGGGAACTACACAGAGCTCAGTAATGACATACCCCTAGGAACTATACAGAGCTCAGTAATGACAAAGCCCCAGGAACTACATAGAGCTCCGTAATGACATACCCCCGGGAACTACACAGAACTCAGTAATGATATAGCCCAGGAAACTACACAGAACTCAG
Organism: Oreohelix idahoensis; assembly: GCA_024509875.1. Lineage (NCBI taxonomy): Eukaryota > Metazoa > Mollusca > Gastropoda > Stylommatophora > Oreohelicidae > Oreohelix > Oreohelix idahoensis. The sequence continues at coordinate 115,048 of JAMPIV010012765.1, forward strand.
TAATGACATACCCCCGGGAACTTGACATAGCGCAGTAATGACATACCCCCGAGAACTACACTTACTTACTTACTTAGTCGTTCCCCTTCTACCGTGAGGTGTAGAGGTTTGGAAGAGAGAGCGCCAGACTATCCTACCGGCTGTCTTCCTCCTGGCCTGGTTCCATTCTAGTCCTCGGTCCTTCAGAGATTGTCTAATGTTGTCCTCCCAGCGGACTCTGGGTCGTCCTTGGGGTCTGGATCCTTGGCTCTTTGTTTCCCATGCTTGTCGTGGTATCCGATCTTCTCCCATTCTGCAGACATGGCCAAACCATCTTAATTGGGACTGTTCTACTTGGGTCTGCAGGGGGTAGGATTTAAGGCCTTGACGTATCGTCTGGTTGCGTACCATGTCTCTTCTTGTTACTTCAACCACCTTCCTCAGATACCTCATTTCTGAGGTTTGGATCTGGCTTTTATGGGTTGTAGTCATTGCCCATGACTCGCATCCATATGTCAAGACTGGGACATAGGTGGAACAGTATACAGCCATCTTCGTTTTCTTACCAACCTCTCTCTTGCTGAGGAATCCTCGATTTATGGCCTGAAAAAGTCTCCCAGCTGCTGCTTTTCGAGTGGCCAACTCTTTTTTGATGCCTCCCTTTCGGTCTATAATAGCTTGGAGGTATTTAAAGTGGTCGACCTGTTCCAGGACCTGTTTTCCCAGCTTAATCTGATGTCTTCTTTCTTCTCGTGATATCACCATGGATTTTGTTTTAGAGCTGCTTATGACCATCCCTCTCTTCTCCAGCTCTTTCTTCCAGACTTGCAGGTTGGATTGGAGATGTGCCTCTGATTTAGCAATCAGGGCAACATCATCAGCAAATGCCAGCTCTGAAATATAGACCTGTCTCATCTTCCAGTATCTCACTGAATACTTTCTTGTTCTCTCCTTACATGCCTTGATGACATCGTCCATAAGGAGTAAGAAGAGGTAAGGTGATAGGATATCACCTTGTCTTACACCAGTGGTGGTCCTGAACTCTTCTGACTTATGGTTTGCTGTCCTCACATAATTTCTGCAAGACTTGTAGAAGCTCTGTATAGCATGAATCAGAGGTGCTGGAATATTCTTCCTTGCCAAACAGTCCCAAAGTTTGCTCCAGGGGACCCTGTCAAACGCCTTTTCCAGATCAATGAAACAAAGATGGATCTCACTCTTATACTCAAGGGCCTTTTCACTCAGCTGTCTGAGTGTGAAGATTAGGTCTTGAGTTCTTCGGTTTGCTCGGAATCCGCACTGGACCTCATCCAATTGTGGCTCAGCTAGGCGTCGGAGTCTCTGCTCTAGGATTCTAGAGTAGATTTTACCAGGGACACTGAGAAAGGATATGCCTCTATGGTTTCCACACTGTCGATTGTCACCCTTTTTGAAAATTGGTGTTATGATGTCAATCTCCCAATCCTTTGGTATGGTCTTGTTGCACCATGCTGCCTGTAGGACCCTTAAGAGTAATAGGTCGCCTGATGCTCCCATGTACTTAACCATTTCTGGTGTTATACCATCATGCCCTGCTGCTTTGCCCATCTTTATTTTCTCCAGTGCTGTCTTCAGTTCTTCCATCTTTATGTCATCTTCATCATCATTTGTTTCATCTTCTGTGCTAGTGGTTATCGTTTCTGATGCTTGACCTTGCTCACCATCAAGGAGTTCTGAGAAATATTCTTTCCATCTTTCCATTACTTCGTTTGGGGCAGTGAGCAATTTGCCTTCCTTGTCCTTTATAAATTTGAGAGGGCATTGTTTTTCCATCCTCATGTTCTTTAGGGTCTTATAGAACAATTTCTGGTTTTCTTGTGCATCTTTTTCTAGCTTTTCTCCAAATTCTTCCCAGGACTTCTATTTTGCTGCTAGCACTTTGTTCTTTGCTTCTGTTCTGAGTGTCACATATTCTCTATATTTTTTCATTTGTTCTGTTGTGTTTTTAGCTCCTAAGTACTGTTTCCATGCCATTTTCTTCTCTCTTATTTTCTCGTTGACTTCCTCTGTCCACCAAGGTGTCCTCTTTTTCTGGTTCCCAAGTCGGACTTCACCGCATGCTTCTGCAGCAGCTGTCTTTATCTTCTTCTTCTTCTTCTTCGTTCGCCCTGAAAAGGACGGTGGTTGCGTTGTGTCTGTTTACAACGTAGCTGTGATATCTGCACCTTTCGGTCGACACATCCGACTTCTGCACGGCATTTTTTAGGACCGGGTTTGCCTTCCCATTTCGATCCACACTCGCTCAGCCAGCCTGCACAGCTGCAGACTGTTTCCAGGGCCACCACGTGGAGGTGGAGTGCGGCCTTGACCAGCTCTGGTTCGCTGGTCCTGACGCAGGCAGTCAAGCTATGAGTCGTTGACTGCGGTCAGACTCTTGCATCTCGGACATATTTGAATGAGCTTCTCCGAACAATGGCATAGTCGATCACTGACTTCTCATTCTTTGTTGGTTCACATCTAGTGTATGCATGTATGCGCTTATGGGGGAACTTTGTGTTTGTAATGATCAGATTCTGCTCACTGCAGACTCTAAGGAGTCGCTTTCCATTGTCATTGAGAGTATCTTCTCCATATCTTCCGATAACTCCACCCCATCTAGCATGGTCATTTCCAACTCTGGCATTAAAATCTCCGAGCATGATAACTTCATCTAGGCAGTCATCCACTGTCCTTTAAAGCAGGTCGAAGAATTCCTCCTTGACCTCTGCTCTCTCATCCTCATTTGGCCCATACACTATGACCAGGTTGACTATGGTTTCTCCTTCTTTTAGTTTTACAACCATAATGCGCTCCGAGATAAATTTCCATCCCTTGATACTATCTTTTTGATTTTGGGCCACAATGCAACCCACGCCCCCTTTAGCTCTTTCAGATATGGGTACACCACTGTAGAGCAGCGTGTTGCCATCGAGATCCATGACTCCTTGTCCTTTTTTCTTTGTTTCCGTTATAGCCAGGATTTCTAGTTTTGCTTTCCTCATCTCTTCCACCAGCTCCTCTTCCTTCCCATTTATACTTCTTGTGTTCCAAGTTCCATAAGTCGTAGTCCGTAGTTCGTTCCATTTCGTCGCCTTTAGAATCAGTCCGGTTTTCTCTCTTGTATTTCGTGTAATCAATGTTTAAAGCAAACAGGTGATTGGCCTGTTGTGCCTTTGCATGGTGGAGAGGCTGCCTCCTTACGGCCTCCATGCAGGCCGCCCTCCTCCTTTTTCATCCGGGCTTGGGACCGGCATAGGCGGAGTTCCGAGAACTACACAGAACTCAGTAATGACATACCCCCGGGAACTAGTCAGAGCACAGTAATGACATACCCCCTTGAACTAGACAGAGATCAGTAATCACACACCCCCGGGAACTAGACAGAGCTCAGTAATGAAATATCTTGGGAACAACACATAGCTCAGTAATGACATACCCCCTGGAACTAGACAGAGATCAGTAATGACATACCCCCGGGAACTAGACAGAGCTCAGTAATGAGATAGCCTAGGAAAATATGATATATGTACAAAGTAGAAATTTGAATGAAACAAAAACAGACAAACACAACTGTGATACGGCCGCAGGTAGCTTGATTAAAATTTTTTTTTAAAATTAAATTTTGCCTCCTGTTGGCGAAGCGCGCTCTGTTCAACCTAGACACTGGGTCCGTCGGTTATATTACAGCTCATGTTCAAATATTAAAGACCCTGCGGTCAGGATTAAGTATAGTTAGCTCTATTCCAAGAGTAGACACAATGTCACTAGTCTAGGGGTCAGTGAAGTCGTTCGCTTCTCTTGTCAAATGTGTGGCTCATAAAACTAACACTCATCACACTGCAGACATGTTTACAGAACAGAAACTCAAAAGCTTGTGTTCAAACAGTCCATATATGTTCCTTTAAAATTAGACAGCTAAAATATTTTGGCCGTATAAAAGTGACAATTCCTTGGGAGAGCCCAGAACCAGAGCACAGTATTTTAGCTCTGCATAGTTGGATAGCCCCCTTGGATGGTGGGGAATGCTTAGTGTGCCACATGCTGCTTCCGTCTAGCTTGGGATAAGATGTGATGTTCCTTGAAATGCAAGCCAAGTTGGAGAAACTAGAATTCATGACCTTAACTCGACACGTTTCGGAATGGCAGACAAGCCACAGGAAAAGCCTAGATCTACAATGTAGATAATACCAATAACTCTTAGACTTGGTATTGACTGCAAAAGAGCAAAACGCTCAACAGCCCTAGTTAAACAACAACAACAACTGAAGACAATAACAGACGGAAGAGTTGAAGGCAAACAAGCAAGACAGCATTATAAGTGGGAAGATAACGTCAAAAGATGGACAGGAAAGAGTCTATCAGAGTGCACCATCAAGACAAGAGACAGGAAAGAGTCTATCAGAGTGCACCATCAAGACAAGAGACAGGAAAGAGTCTATCAGAGTGCACCATCAAGACAAGAGACAGGAAAGAGTCTATCAGAGTGCACCATCAAGACAAGAGACAGGAAAGAGTCTTTCAGAGTGCACCATCAAGACAAGAGACAGGAAAGAGTCTATCAGAGTGCACCATCAAGACAAGAGACATGAAAGAGTCTATCAGAGTGCACCATCAAGACAAGAGACAGGAAAGAGTCTATCAGAGTGCACCATCAAGACAAGAGACAGGAAAGAGTTTATCAGACTGCACCATCAAGACAAGAGACAGGAAAGAGTCTATCAGAGTGCACCATCAAGACAAGAGACAGGAAAGAGTCTATCAGAGTGCACCATAAAGACAAGAGACAGCAAATGTTGAAGATACATTGCAGCCGACCTTCGATGTGGAGATGACAACTGATGATATATGTTCCTACAACAAAAATGATTAAAACGCTTTGAAAGTTCATTAAATATTTGTCAGTGAAAATATCACTTTCTTTTTGTCTGATAAGGTGTAGAAACCGTGGATGAGTTTCTGACACAATGTAACTCTGACTATTGATTGATAGCAACAATTCCAGATCGGTATTCTGAATTCACCTGTATGTTACCAGGCCCGAAAGGGAAGCAAAGAATAGTCCATGCAATGCATGTCGTTAAATGTGACTTAAGAGGATTTGGCATGGGGCTGGCTACTCCAGTCTGGTAGACAATGTAAGCCACAAAAACTCCAACAACAATATAGCAAACTCCACAGTGACACTGGGGGTGCACGGAACACGTTGGCGTTGGATAGGACAAACTGATAGCATTACAATGTAGTACCTGTTTTAAAATCCCGAGAGTAAGAGAAATTAAGGGAAACCACACACACACGCACACAAACATAGAAAAGAGAACTGGGACAGATAGGAAACTATACAGAGCGATACAACAGGGGGCAATCTGATCATCAGAAGTTGTCCCCCGTCGAACAAGTGTTTCGGCATTGTATACTCCTTTACACTCTAAGGGGGCGGGCCCACCTGGAGCATGACTCCCAAGTGTCTCCGCCTCCTGTTGTCTTATGTAGAAAATGAACCTACTCCACCTTGTTTGCAGCTTTAAAATCCACAATTCTGCCAGCCGGAGGCAATTGTGAAAGTAACCCTAATGTCCAAAGGACAGACACTGACCCACCTGCAATGTCTGGCCCAGTGTGGGACAGATATAAAAAAAGGGTAGTAAAGACAATACAGAAATACCTTGATCGGATGGCATAGCACAGGAAGGCTTGGTATGTGGTTTTTTTTTTTTTAAACCTGTGCTCTACCTGAGGTAAAAAGTATCGGCTGGTCGTTTCTGAATTTCTTAATTCCAGTGTAGAAAACGTCGATTCACAAAGTCATGCCGATTCAAACAGCGAATATAGTTTATGAATCCCATATGTCAATGTTAGCAGGTAATGTTAACGTCAATGTTAGCAGGTTATGGTCATGTCAATGTTAGCAGGTAATGTTAACGTCAATGTTAGCAGGTAATGTTAACGTCAATGTTAGCAGGTTATGGTCATGTCATTGTTAGCAGGTAATGTTAACGTCAGTGTTAGCAGGTCATGGTCATGTCAATGTTAGCAGGTAATGTTCACGTCAATGTTAGCAGGTTATGGTCATGTCAATGTTAGCAGGTTATGTTCATGTCAATGTTAGCAGGTAATGTTAACGTCAATGTTAGCAGGTTATGGTCATGTCAATGTTAGCAGGTAATGTTAACGTCAATGTTAGCAGGTTATGGTCACGTCAATGTTAGCAGGTTATGTCATGTCCATGTTAGCGAATTATGTGCATGTCAATGTTAGCAGGTTATGTTCATATCAATTTTAGGAGGTTACGTTCAGTTAGAACTGATTCTTTTATCTTAGTGACAGGGACATTTTTGAATACAATTCCAAGTACTTCTGGCTATAGAGAACAGACATGTCAGTCGTATGTACGCTTATCTAAAGACAGTTTGGTGGATATTTATTGGACAACTAGGTAGATCACTGAAAAGTTGGTATGATAATTTAGAGCCGTTTGAAAAAAATAATTTCTTAGAATTTCGAAATCGTAACTTTTATGCAGTTAATGTAGTGGTTACGTTTTTCGTCGGGAAGATCAGTTTCCTAATTTTTCTCAATTAATCGCGCCATATTTAAAAAACGAGGGAAATCGTCCTTCTGGACTTGAACCAAAAGAAATGTCAGATCCGACTTAAGTTTTCTGTCTGGCTATTTGTTGGTCTGTCAGCATTTGTGTTTTTTCTGTTTCTTTGTCTATCCACGAATCTGTTCGTATTTATTATATGTCTGTTTATCTATCTGCTTGTTAGTGTATAGTATATGTCTAATATATGTTTCTTTATACATTTGCCTATACCCCTTTGACTCTCTGGTGGCCCATGTCTCTCTTCTATTCTCAGTACTCATACAAGTATCTTTATCATACTTCGCAGTCTTATCTGTTTTCTTGCACACTGAATGCGGAAAAAAATGTCTCGTTGGTTCACCAATTTTATTGCAATTATAAAATCAATAAGCACTTTCAAATTACCTCGCACGAATGCATAAGAAAATAACGTATTTGTTCAATAAAATTATACTCATTATTGTATATAATCCTTGATAATTACTTTGTTCTGCAAATAATCCAACATATAATAGTATTGTTTAGAACTAAAACACGTTTAACTTTTTCATGACAAAATTACGTCTCAAATTATCACGGAATCTGCTGCAACATTCATCGTTTGATTGTATAATTTTTCCCATTTTGTATAAAATATCGATGACCTAATTTCTAACAAGTACTCTTCTATTTTCTGAAACAGAGGCAGCAAGTGTCAACAGTTTTCTTCAATTATTTTATATGAATAAATTGATAATCACTGTGCCTTGAAAAGCACTTAAACTGTTTATTGAAAAAAATACGATCGAACAAAATTGCCATAATTGTGAACCAACAGTTAAATCGCAGAGAGTAGTTGATTATTAATTATACAACAAACTGTATAAATAGCATGCTTCTTTTATAAATACAAATATTTGAGCAATGGTTAAGAGAACGTCTTTGATCTTAAGAAGTGATAAAATTTCTTGTTGTTGGTATGAGAAACTACTGTGCTTAGTTATAGCCTGCACTAGCTGCATTGTGCTTGGTCTGGTGTGTATACTGAAATTATAAGTAAATGCGCTTGTGTAACTGGCTGAGCTAATTCTTCTTCTTCTGCGTTCGTCCTGAAAAGGACGTTTATTACGTTGTGTTGCCGTTTACAGCAAAGCTGCGATATTTGCGCCTTTCGGCCCAACACATCCGGTTTCAGCATGGTATTTTTGGGGCCGGGTTAGCCTTCCCTCTTCGATCCCTACTCTCTCGGCCAGACTGCAGTGATGCAGCCTGTTTCCAGGACCACCACTTGGAGGTAGAGTAGGGTCTTGGTCAGCTCTAGTTCGCTGACCCTGACGCAAGCAGTCAAGCTATGGGTATCTGACTGCATTTATCTCTGTTGCTGCGTCTTCGGTCCCAATTCAATATACTAACAACGGAGTGAGACTACTTTGAGGCTTTAAATTAACGCGAACTACTAAACAAACAACAGCTTCAGATGTGTCCTAGCTCGTATAGTCAATACTGTCAAAGATGCCAATCGGCTGAGATGGCTTTAGCATTAGCTGGGTTAAGGGATCAAATTTAGCGATATTGATTAAAGCCAACAGAACATCGGCTAAGGTCTTTTTAACATTTCCTGAGAAAAAGAGAATAATCGACATGACTAAGCATGCTTCGTAGTTAGAAAGCTGATAACATTGTTTACTGACTTCTTTTTTTGACTTTAGCGTTTGCCTGTTTTCACGAGGCAGACCTCAGGAAGAGGTGTCTTTTTCTTACTCCACTGGTACGCGGTCCTTTGCTCTCATCCTTAGCATTGCAACTTGCAGGGTATAAGACTTGTTACTCTAGACATAGAATTAATATGGGTGGTGTTTTTTTCAGCTCATCTCTGACGCAGCCTTTTGTATTTTAGGTCAGGCCTAGGCACACTTCATTATGCCAAGATCTACTCCCATATGTTCTTGTTACTTTCTCCAGTCTAGAGGTAAGGTCTTGAAGTTCTGATTTTGTATGGTTACTCTGTGTGAATGATATGGTCTGGAATCTCTGACGCAGGCCTATTTATAAGATCGATATCATCAGCAAAACGTAGATTGCAAAGAGGTTGACCTCCAATTGATAAGGTTGTTCTATAATCGTAGAGAGCCTTTTGCATAATATGTTCTAGATATATATTAAAAAGCACTGGGGGCAGGATACATCCCTGACGAACTCCTACAGTTGTTTTGAAAAATTCACCAATGTCATTGCTTGAAAAACAGCACTGCTTGCGTCCATGTATAGTGCTTTAATGATATCTTAATGTTGGTATCAAAATTGAATTTTCTCATTATTTGCCATAAGCCTTCATGCCAGACTCGATCGAAGGCTTTTGTGAAATCGATGAAGTTATGGTATAAATCGCGTTGATGCTGGATATGTTTTTCGATCAGTAATCTAATATTGAAGATTTGTTTTGAGGTACTTCTTTTTGGTCTAAAGCCAGCCTGTTCCTCTGACAATATTTCTTCTGATTTCTGTTTTATTCTGTTCAAAAGTATCCTTAACATCACTTTACTTGGATGACTAATAAGGCTAATGGTTCTGTAATTTTTGCACATTTTTAGATTTCCTTTCTTTGGAAGCGGTATTACTAATGACTGCGCCCACTCTTTCGGATATTTTTTAGTACTCCATATCTTCTGGCTGCATATTGTCATGATGTTTACTATATCTGGTCCTCCATATTTCAAGAGCTCTGCTGGGATATTATCCACACCCGGTGACTTCCCTCCTTTCATCGAACATTTAGCCTCTTCCACTTCTTCCGGTAATATTGCTGCATTTCCGAGTTCCCTGTTTTCACACTTAAACTTCCACTACACATTACTGGACACAAGTATTTCGACCTTTATTTGGTCTATACTTGCTGATAGGAAAGTTCTATTAGTGATTGCGTTTTTAAACTGTCTGGGTCGTCCACGGGTCCTATATACCATAGTTGTGTGAGTGTCATGAGAATGACCGCAGCCAAAAATGCACTTTTTTGGGGGTGCAAAATTGGCTGAGCGTCCATTCACGATGTACTGTCACAGCAAGGCGATAGCGCCGTTTGGTTGGTCCTAGGTTCGATTCCCGGTAAGCCTATCACTTATATTTTCTTTTCTGTTGTCTAGTGTCATCCTTTATGTCCAACGAGTACCTGTTAATTACCTTTATTTATTTATTTACTAATTTATTTACTGTTCACAGGACTCAAGGTTTCCTCCATTATTTATTTCAGTGCTAGTGGAGAACCCTGAGGTAGTCCCGAACAAATGCGCATTGGTTCTGATTTCACATCCCAGGCAAAATGCATCTGATATCTCAGTTAAGGCAGCTGCTATCTATCTTGTTAGATAAGGGTTAACACCGCAAGCCATTACACCATTCATTCATTCATAACCATCCACTCCCAAAGGAGCATAGGCCTTCAACAAACACATGCCAAGTTCTCTTGTCACGTGCCATCATCTCAAGTTCTTTCCACGTTCTCCTCATCATTTTCATCTCTGCCATTACACCAAAGTGTCTCATTAATTTACATAGTCATTGTCATCATTAGTTTCCTTTTCTCTCCAGTAGGAGCTTTCAACCACCACGTCAGCTGGTCCCCTTGTAGGAGCTTTCAACCACCACTTCAGCTGGTTCCCTTATAGGAGCTTTCAACCACCACTTTAGCTGGTCCCCTTATAGGAAGCCTGCACAAATCATTCATATGCCCTTAGCTGCGGTGGTTTCTGTAGAAATTAGTTTTACATGATGAAGTTGCCATGACAACCTCGTATTAGTCGCCCTGTACGAATTGCCTGAGAGAGCAATATTTCTTTTCTTACTTTGTCTCATAAGAGACCCCAGAAACCATACGGGATAAGACATTCACGAGTAGCACTAAATATCTCCAAGACTCCAGTAGCAACATGTTCAGGTTGCCATCCTCATACACAACCCGGCTTAGTCTCAATTGTATGACAGGCTTTGTAGGGAGTAGTGATCCTCTTCTCTTATGCTGTCGTGAAACATTCTAAATCCACATATCTAAATTAAAAAGTAAATGTAAAGCCTAACGAATTAATTCAATAAAAGGAAAGAGGAATGGTAAAAGAACAGTGCTGTCACAATGGCGTACAAAAATCCCCCTTTTTCTACTTCGTCTGCATAATTGTAACGCTTTCACGTTTACTAGTAAAGCCTACTGCATCAACTACACGCGTTTCAAAAAAATAAAAAATAAAACGTGTACTGTATTTCTTAGAAAACCTTGAGATACGCACACTGCTTAATGACCTAGATATAATACTAGCATTAATGTCATTATATACACTGCGTAACCTAAAAGACAGACGGACTTAGAGAGAGAGAGAGAGAGGGCTGAACGGAGGAACGCATGCAATGCTACGACGTCGTCTCGCGATAAAAGTGATCGCAAATCACACGCGAAAGGCATGAAGCACTAATTTTTTTCAAATAGACAGTGATAAAAAACACTACCAATACGAGGTTAGGTTTTAAAAAACATGGTTAATGCTTATTAGGAAACATGACACAATACTGTTTTACATTTGAAATCCTGGCAGTACAGAAGACACCCCATCGTATCGAAGTGAACGGGTGGTAGAAGAAAATACATATTTTGAACGAAGCCACTTGGCCCCATTAAATTTATATATTTGGGTTCCTTAGGACTTGCTGACAAAGAATATGTTAAGTGTTACGCAAATAGTTTAGTAATTAACAAATTATAGCCAAAATAAAATAGTGAGGTTGTCTGACAGCACCAGATCATATTTGCTCAGTGGCATGTTTTAAAACCACTATTTTACGGGAAATAGGCCAACAAGTTAAATCCGATTTGATTGGCTAGAAGAATATGTAAGCCTAAACATGATTAGTCGATTGCAGATACTATTTTTGGTTGTTAAGGGAAACGGTAGGAAGGGTAAATTTTTTCAAAAGCTTTTGTAAACATGGTCCCATTGGTTAGACCATTTGATATAGTCAATTAGGAGCGTCAGTTCAGGGCCACATTTTGAAAATAAACTTACTGAGAAGCAAGTGCGTTGAGATCCAGCTCATATATTTCTAATAAAAGCCTGGGACAGAGGCAGATCGGAATTGTGCCATAACTCATCGCCAGTCAACGTATTTGTTTAATATTTCCATGAATTGTGGTAAGCTAGACATATTTGATATCTTTTAGATGAAAATTGAATGTGAATTGATAAATTTATGTCTGTATGTGTGTGGTTCAGTAGCAAACATGAGGCAAAGCCTAGATATTGCTCCCCCATGAACAAAACTTGTCGGAGAGGAGTACAACTGCATGGGATTGCCAAATAGTACTATGACACCTATCTTATTGAATAGAAGGAAATAATGCTGGAATTGCAGAGGCGTTGTAACCATTAGGGAGAGGAATACTGGTGTATACTGTTACACGAGAAGCTAGCAGTTGGCCCACCGCGCTGAACTCTGTGTTTGTTATGTATTGTGCTTCAGTGTGGAAATAGATTATAAATTAGTTCTGAAGTAGGAGGTACAACCTTCTTGTTTCAGGGACCGTGGTACTAACGTATTAAAGCAGCACCTGGTCTGAGTTTTGCTGAATCCAGAGGCTGGTAGCATACTCCTTGGTCAAGATAACGACCAGTGTTGTTTCTCAAGAACACGGTGAAGCAAGCGAGCAGTGGAGACTGTTTCCTGCCGCCCACACAGAAGTTAAGATTTCGTGGCCAGAGCAGCTCAATCTTGTGTATACCCCCTTCTAAAAGTGACTTTACCTAAAATCAAGAGGGACATTTAGTGGTTTCAAATAAAAAGAAACTGTGAACCTTTCCAATATTATTTCCACCAGAAACAAACACTTGAAGTCATGATGACAAACAACAAACTAGCTTTAAAAGCCAGTATTACCTCATAGTACTACATCACTACTTATACACATATTGTAATAATAATATATGTCAGTACAACGATACTATTTATAAATTGTGTACATACAACTTGTGATTACATTTGATTGTGATTCCTGATTCACTCTGTAGTTGAATCAGGATATCTAATATTTGAAGGAATTAATACATATATTTTTAAACGTTAACACTTGACTCATTTAAGATAGTCTTATAGAGTGTTCTATGTATGTGAGTGTCACAGTGTTGTAAAGTATTGTTGATTTTAATTAAAGTGTTTATCTGTCTGTTGTTGTTGTGACTTACACTTCATCATTATCATAACCCTAGACATTCAACGTAGTCATCACAATATTCCAGAATAAGTCTGACTGAGGCCTAAATGTGGTAGCAAAGTAAGGTCATCTGTAATACACCACACTTATTAGATACAGATACCTTCAGAGCTGACCTCAGTCAGTACACTAAGTCCCCTATAAATATTTATAATATCCCACTTTACCACATATATTGGGGTCCTGTCCGGGATTTTGAATCTTCTCCTATTATATATATTGGGGGTAATTCACTTCAGGGAATAATAAAAATTTAAAAGGTATCCTTGGGTGGAAAATAAATAAGGTTAAGCTCTCAGTGCCTGTGGTTGTCCTTAGATATTTAGTTATAGATTGAATTGGTTAGTTAGATATTGTTTACATTTGCCTGTTAGAAAATGGCGGACCTAGCAAAATTTCGATCTGCTGCTGTGCAGGCTGCTAAAGAGTTAGGAATGGACGGGCAAGTTATGATTGATTATGTCACTACTGAATGTGACAAATATATTGAACGTGGAGAAAGAAAGTTTGAAGCAGAAAGAAAATTAGAATCGGAAAGATTAGAAAAAGAGGCTGAAAGAAAGTTAGAGGCGGAAAAGGAAATTAAGAGGTTGCAGATTGAGGCTGAGGCTAAGGCATTGGAGGCAGATAGGGAGATTAAAAGGCTCCAGTATGAAGAGAAGAAATTGGAGGCAGAAAGAGAAGAAAGTAGGCAGGCTGCAGAGAGGGAAGCAGAAAAGGAGGAGAAGAGATTGCGAAGGGAACATGAGTTACGACTAACTGGAGTTGGAATTTCAAGGCCATGCTCCTGAAAATGGTGCCAGTCCCTTTACCTCTGATGCCACTGCTAGTCAGGGAGCCTCAACCTCAGCTATGAATTTTCATTTAGATCATTTTGTTGAGAAAGAAGATGATATCGAGAGATATCTAAATAGATATGAACTATTAGCTACCACGTATGGGTTAGAGAGAGAAAGGTGGAGCTTAAAGTTATCTCAAAGGCTTCGTGGTGCAGCTTATGAAGTTTTTGCCAAAATGAGCAGAGATGATCAAGAAAATTATGACATGCTAAAGCAGGCTCGTTTGTTAAGATATGAAAAGAATGGTGAATTTTATAGAAAAAAATTTAGGAATGCTAAACTACTGTCAGGTGAAACCTATCACCAGTTCTCTGCACGGTTAGAGACATACTTGGAGAAATGGACTTCTCTGGGGAAAACCCAAGATCTTAAGGAAATGATCCTTATAGAACAACTAAGAGAGTCCATGGCTCCAGACCTGAGGAAGTTTCTCATGGAACAAGGTGCAGAGAGACTGGGTGAGTTACTGAATGTCGCTGAAAGGTATCAAGCAGCTCAGGCAGAGATATCAGGTAATAAAAAGAAACAGGTAGATAATTTTAAGGCACCACAGAACTTTAATAAATTTGATCCTAGAGATCAGAACAAAGGTAAGCACCAGTTTGATAGGCCACGGTATGACAATAAAAATAAAACCCCACAATTCGATGAAAGGAAATTTGATGAAAGAAAATCTTTCAACCAAAAAAGGAGGTGGTGTATGAATTGTCGGATGGACAATCATGATACTGACCATTGTAGAAGGAAACCTCCTCATTGTGCTGCTATGACATCTGGAAAGAAGGGGAAAAAGGTCAAACCTGCGGAACTACAGGAACCATACCACCCCCCAGTGTGTGAAGATGTCATCTGTAATGGAGTCACCATAAGGTGCTTATATGATACAGGTCTGGATTATGATTCCGTTGTGAGTTCTCACCTGGTGCAGGCAGATCAATACACCACAGAAACAGTGGAGATTCAAACTGCAACCAAGGATGTAGCGACCATGACACTTCCCGTCTCCCGGATAAAAGTGAAAAAGCGATATGTGGAAGGAATCATAAAAGCAGCAGTGATAAATGAGCCAATCTACCCTCTGATATTGGGGTGTAGATATGTCTTCTTGGGGAATCCCAAGAGACCTGTGATATTGGCAACGGTGCAGACCAGATCACAGTCCAAAAAGGAGGAAGAAAATCCAATAAATACTCATCCAGATGAGACGAGGAAGGCACAGGCGGAGAACAAAACACTCAAGCCGTGTTTCAAGAAGTTGCCTAAATCTCATACACCTCCAGGCAAGGGAGAATTTTATATGAAGAACAAGCTGATTTATAGGAAGGCTGGATCTGAATCCAATGGTCACGGACAGCTGGTCCTTCCCACTTCATATAGGACTAAAGTGTTGGAACTAGGGCATGCGATTCCCTTCAGTGGTCATATGGGGATCAGCGCAACAGGACAGCGTATAGCTTGTCACTATTTCTGGCCAGGGATAACTGAAGATATCAAACGATATGTAAAATCCTGTCCAGAGTGCCAACGAGTAGCACCTAAGCATTGGACTGCACCAGCAACTCTAGGGGAAATGCCCATAGTGGGAACACCCTTTGAGAGAGTTGCCGTGGACCTTGTGGGACCTCTCACTCGAACCAAGAGAAGGAACAGCTACATTCTGACTCTGGTGGACACTTGTTCTATGTGGGGAGAGGCGGTAGCCCTGTCATCCATTGACTCTAAACATGTGGCAGAGGCATTACTCACAATTTTCACAAGGTTAGGCTTTCCCAATCAAATCTTGACTGATAACGGCAAACAGTTCAAGGGGAAACTAACAGAAGAAGTTTTCAGGATCTTCCAGGCAAAACACTTCCATTGTAGTGTGTACCATCCCCAAGGGAACGGCCAAGTGGAAAGATTTAATGGCACGTCGATCCTGAGAAAGTTGGCACACGAAAAACCAGATACATGGGACCAGTACCTTCACGCCGCCCTCTTTGCTTATCGGGAGGTACCCCATAGTTCAACCGGTATGGCCCCGGCAACATTATTATTTGGAAGGCCAATAAAAGGTCCACTCGAAGCTCTGTTAAGAACGTGGACTGATGAAAAGGCAGAGGAAAATATTACATCCTCATACCAATATGTGAATGAGCTGACCACTCGTTTAAAAACTGGCTGGAAACTTGCCAATGAAAATTTGAGACAAGCCAGGAAAAAACATGCTGCCTATTACAACAGGAAGCTAAAGACAGAGATTTGGCTGTGGGAGAGAAGGTACTGCTTCTTCTACCCGGTAGTCAGAATAAGTTACAAATTGGATGGCAAGGTCCATATACAGTTCTAGAGAAGGTGTCTAGAACAAATTATAAGATAGATAAGAAGGGGAAAGAAAAAAATCTATCATGTGAATCTCCTGAAGAAATATTTGGAAAGAGAACATCAGGAAGAGACACACTTGTTGACCTTGTCCATTGCAATGGAGATGAAAAAGGAACCACTTTCATCATTTGAATATCCATTACATCCCTGTGAGACAGCGGCACAGGTGAAAATCAGTACACATTTAACGAAAAATCAGAAGGAGAGAGTGCAACAGGTTCTAGATGATCATACAGAGGTGTTAACGGACCGACCGGGGCATACAAACTTATTGGAATATGATATGAAGCTGATAGACCCCACACCTGTCTGTATGAAAGCCTATTCGATTCCTTTTGCTAAGGAGAAAGCCTTGAAGGAAGAGATAGACTATTTGTTGAAGGAGGGAATAATTTCACACAGTGAATCTTCGTATAGTTCCAGTGTGGTGCTCTTAAGGAAACCCTCTGGAGAACATAGACTCTGTATAGATTACAGGAGACTGAATGCTATCACAGAAGGTCAGGTGGATCCATTGCCGGATACAAATCAGTTGTTTGCCAGGCTAAATAAAGCTAAATATTTCTCAAAAGTGGATCTGAGTAAAGGATACTATCAGATTCCAGTAAAGCCTGAGGTTAGACCATACCTAGCTTTTAGTACCTCAGAGGGACACTATGAGTTTAACAGATTGCCATTTGGATTGAAGAATGCGCCTAGTGTCTTCTCTAGAATGATGAGAAAATTGTTGGATCCTCTGAATAATCCATGCATCACAAATTTCATGGATGATATCCTTATAGCAACAGAAACATTTGAGGAACACATTGACTCTCTGAACATGCTGTTTAATCGACTTAGAGAAGCGAATTTAACAGCCCGACCAACCAAATGTTGCGTTGGATGTAAAGAATTAGAATTCTTGGGACACACAGTCCATCAGGGAAACATGACCCCTGACCCCAAGAATTTAGAGAAACTAAAGAAAGCCCCGAGGCCACAAACCAAGAAAGACGTGAGATCCTTTGTCTCATTATGTGGTTTCTACCAAAAGTATATCAAAAACTTTAATTCCATATGTGCACCGTTAACTGATTTGACACGCAAAGGAAATCCAGATCGAATTACATGGACAGCACAATGTGAATTGGCATACCAGGAATTGAAGGAAAAGCTCACAAGCAAACCTATTTTGAAATTACCTGACTTAAGTCAAGAATTCATTGTGAGAACGGATGCAAGTAATATCGGGTTGGGCGCGACCCTGTTACAGAAATCAGATGCACTGAATGGGGAATTAACCCAGTGGCATATGCTAGTAGAAAGTTGAATAAAGCTGAAACCAATTACTCAACTAGCGAAAAAGAATGTCTTGCAGTAATATGGGCGATAAAGAAATTCAATATTTATCTGTATGGGAAGGCATTCAAGTTGCAAACGGATCACAAACCCTTGTCGTTTCTAGCGCAGGCTAGGCATGAAATTCGAGGTTACTCAGATGGTCCTTACTTTTGCAGCCATTCCAGTTCAGCATAGAGTATATTTCTGGAAAAACTAACCTGGGAGCGGATTTTCTAAGCCGCCATCCGTGTGATGAAAATCACCGTAAGCCCCAGGAATAATATTAAATTTCTCTATGTGTATATAGAATTATAGACTGACATATAACGTCTGTTTTAAGTGGGGAGAATTTGTCGTGAAACATTCTAAATCCACATATCTAAATTAAAAAGTAAATGTAAAGCCTAACGAATTAATTCAATAAAAGGAAAGAGGAATGGTAAAAGAACAGTGCTGTCACAATGGCGTACAAAAATCCCCCTTTTTCTACTTCGTCTGCATAATTGTAACGCTTTCACGTTTACTAGTAAAGCCTACTGCATCAACTACACGCGTTTCAAAAAAAAAAAATAAAACGTGTACTGTATTTCTTAGAAAACCTTGAGATACGCACACTGCTTAATGACCTAGATATAATACTAGCATTAATGTCATTATATACACTGCGTAACCTAAAAGACAGACGGACTTAGAGAGAGAGAGAGAGAGAGAGAGAGAGAGAGGGCTGAACGGAGGAACGCATGCAATGCTACGACGTCGTCTCGCGATAAAAGTGATCGCAAATCACACGCGAAAGGCATGAAGCACTAATTTTTTTCAAATAGACAGTGATAAAAAACACTACCAATACGAGGTTAGGTTTTAAAAAACATGGTTAATGCTTATTAGGAAACATGACACAATACTGTTTTACGTTTGAAATCCTGACAGTACAGAAGACACCCCATCGTATCGAAGTGAACGGGTGGTAGAAGAAAATACATATTTTGAACTAAGCCACTTGGCCCCATTAAATTTATATATTTGGGTTCCTTAGGACTTGCTGACAAAGAATATGTTAAGTGTTACGCAAATAGTTTAGTAATTAACAAATTATAGCCAAAATAAAATAGTGAGGTTGTCTGACAGCACCAGATCATATTTGCTCAGTGGCATGTTTTAAAACCACTATTTTACGGGAAATAGGCCAACAAGTTAAATCCGATTTGATTGGCTAGAAGAATATGTAAGCCTAAACATGATTAGTCGATTGCAGATACTATTTTTGGTTGTTAAGGGAAACGGTAGGAAGGGTAAATTTTTTCAAAAGCTTTTTTAAACATGGTCCCATTGGTTAGACCATTTGATATAGTCAATTAGGAGCGTCAGTTCAGGGCCACATTTTGAAAATAAACTTACTGAGAAGCAAGTGCGTTGAGATCCAGCTCATATTTTTCTAATGAAAGCCTGGGACAGAGGCAGATCGGAATTGTGCCATAACTCATCGCCAGTCAACGTATTTGTTTAATATTTCCATGAATTGTGGTAAGCTAGACATATTTGATATCTTTTAGATGAAAATTGAATGTGAATTGATAAATTTATGTCTGTATGTGTGTGGTTCAGTAGCAAACATGAGGCAAAGCCTAGATATTGTTCCCCTATGAACAAAACTTGTCGGAGAGGAGTACAACTGCATGGGATTGCCAAATAGTACTATGACACCTATCTTATTGAATAGAAGGAAATAATGCTGGAATTGCAGAGGCGTTGTAACCATTAGGGAGAGGAATACTGGTGTATACTGTTACACGAGAAGCTAGCAGTTGGCCCACCGCGCTGAACTCTGTGTTTGTTATGTATTGTGCTTCAGTGTGGAAATAGATTATAAATTAGTTCTGAAGTAGGAGGTACAACCTTCTTGTTTCAGGGACCGTGGTACTAACGTATTAAAGCAGCACCTGGTCTGAGTTTTGCTGAATCCAGAGGCTGGTAGCATACTCCTTGGTCAAGATAACGACCAGTGTTGTTTCTCAAGAACACGGTGAAGCAAGCGAGCAGTGGAGACTGTTTCCTGCCGCCCACACAGAAGTTAAGATTTCGTGGCCAGAGCAGCTCAATCTTGTGTATACCCCCTTCTAAAAGTGACTTTACCTAAAATCAAGAGGGACATTTATTGGTTTCAAATAAAAAGAAACTGTGAACCTTTCCAATATTATTTCCACCAGAAACAAACACTTGAAGTCATGATGACAAACAACAAACTAGCTTTAAAAGCCAGTATTACCTCATAGTACTACATCACTACTTACACACATATTGTAATAATAATATATGTCAGTACAACGATACTATTTATAAATTGTGTACATACAACTTGTGATTACATTTGATTGTGATTCCTGATTCACTCTGTAGTTGAATCAGGATATCTAATATTTGAAGGAATTAATACATATATTTTTAAAAGTTAACACTTGACTCATTTAAGATAGTCTTATAGAGTGTTCTATGTATGTGAGTGTCACAGTGTTGTAAAGTATTGTTGATTTTAATTAAAGTGTTTATCTGTCTGTTGTTGTTGTGACTTACACTTCATCATTATCATAACCCTAGACATTCAACGTAGTCATCACAATATTCCAGAATAAGTCTGACTGAGGCCTAAATGTGGTAGCAAAGTAAGGTCATCTGTAATACACCACACTTATTAGATACAGATACCTTCACAGCTGACCTCAGTCAGTACACTAAGTCCCCTATAAATATTTATAATATCCCACTTTACCACATATATTGGGGTCCTGTCCGGGATTTTGAATCTTCTCCTATTATATATATTGGGGGTAATTCACTTCAGGGAATAATAAAAATTTAAAAGGTATCCTTGGGTGGAAAATAAATAAGGTTAAGCTCTCAGTGCCTGTGGTTGTCCTTAGATATTTAGTTATAGATTGAATTGGTTAGTTAGATATTGTTTACATTTGCCTGTTAGAAAATGGCGGACCTAGCAAAATTTCGATCTGCTGCTGTGCAGGCTGCTAAAGAGTTAGGAATGGACGGGCAAGTTATGATTGATTATGTCACTACTGAATGTGACAAATATATTGAACGTGGAGAAAGAAAGTTTGAAGCAGAAAGAAAATTAGAATCGGAAAGATTAGAAAAAGAGGCTGAAAGAAAGTTAGAGGCGGAAAAGGAAATTAAGAGGTTGCAGATTGAGGCTGAGGCTAAGGCATTGGAGGCAGATAGGGAGATTAAAAGGCTCCAGTATGAAGAGAAGAAATTGGAGGCAGAAAGAGAAGAAAGGAGACAGGCTGCAGAGAGGGAAGCAGAAAAGGAAGAGAAGAGATTGCAAAGGGAACATGAGTTACGACTAATGGAGTTGGAATTTCAAGGCCATGCTCCTGAAAATGGTGCCAGTCCCTTTACCTCTGATGCCACTGCTAGTCAGGGAGCCTCAACCTCAGCTATGAATTTTCATTTAGATCATTTTGTTGAGAAAGAAGATGATATCGAGAGATATCTAAATAGATATGAACTATTAGCTACCACGTATGGGTTAGAGAGAGAAAGGTGGAGCTTAAAGTTATCTCAAAGGCTTCGTGGTGCAGCTTATGAAGTTTTTGCCAAAATGAGCAGAGATGATCAAGAAAATTATGACATGCTAAAGCAGGCTCGTTTGTTAAGATATGAAAAGAATGGTGAATTTTATAGAAAAAAATTTAGGAATGCTAAACTACTGTCAGGTGAAACCTATCACCAGTTCTCTGCACGGTTAGAGACATACTTGGAGAAATGGACTTCTCTGGGGAAAACCCAAGATCTTAAGGAAATGATCCTTATAGAACAACTAAGAGAGTCCATGGCTCCAGACCTGAGGAAGTTTCTCATGGAACAAGGTGCAGAGAGACTGGGTGAGTTACTGAATGTCGCTGAAAGGTATCAAGCAGCTCAGGCAGAGATATCAGGTAATAAAAAGAAACAGGTAGATAATTTTAAGGCACCACAGAACTTTAATAAATTTGATCCTAGAGATCAGAACAAAGGTAAGCACCAGTTTGATAGGCCACGGTATGACAATAAAAATAAAACCCCACAATTCGATGAAAGGAAATTTGATGAAAGAAAATCTTTCAACCAAAAAAGGAGGTGGTGTATGAATTGTCGGATGGACAATCATGATACTGACCATTGTAGAAGGAAACCTCCTCATTGTGCTGCTATGACATCTGGAAAGAAGGGGAAAAAGGTCAAACCTGCGGAACTACAGGAACCATACCACCCCCCAGTGTGTGAAGATGTCATCTGTAATGGAGTCACCATAAGGTGCTTATATGATACAGGTCTGGATTATGATTCCGTTGTGAGTTCTCACCTGGTGCAGGCAGATCAATACACCACAGAAACAGTGGAGATTCAAACTGCAACCAAGGATGTAGCGACCATGACACTTCCCGTCTCCCGGATAAAAGTGAAAAAGCGATATGTGGAAGGAATCATAAAAGCAGCAGTGATAAATGAGCCAATCTACCCTCTGATATTGGGGTGTAGATATGTCTTCTTGGGGAATCCCAAGAGACCTGTGATATTGGCAACGGTGCAGACCAGATCACAGTCCAAAAAGGAGGAGGAAAATCCAATAAATACTCATCCAGATGAGATGAGGAAAGCACAGGCGGAGGACAAAACACTCAAGCCGTGTTTCAAGAAGTTGCCCAAATCTCATACACCTCCAGGCAAGGGAGAATTTTATATGAAGAACAAGCTGATTTATAGGAAGGCTGGATCTGAATCCAATGGTCACGGACAGCTGGTCCTTCCCACTTCATATAGGACTAAAGTGTTGGAACTAGGGCATGCGATTCCCTTCAGTGGTCATATGGGGATCAGCGCAACAGGACAGCGTATAGCTTGTCATTATTTCTGGCCAGGGATAACTGAAGATATCAAACGATATGTAAAATCCTGTCCAGAGTGCCAACGAGTAGCACCTAAGCATTGGACTGCACCAGCAACTCTAGGGGAAATGCCCATAGTGGGAACACCCTTTGAGAGAGTTGCCGTGGACCTTGTGGGACCTCTCACTCGAACCAAGAGAAGGAACAGCTACATTCTGACTCTGGTGGACACTTGTTCTATGTGGGGAGAGGCGGTAGCCCTGTCATCCATTGACTCTAAACATGTGGCAGAGGCATTACTCACAATTTTCACAAGGTTAGGCTTTCCCAATCAAATCTTGACTGATAACGGCAAACAGTTCAAGGGGAAACTAACAGAAGAAGTTTTCAGGATCTTCCAGGCAAAACACTTCCATTGTAGTGTGTACCATCCCCAAGGGAACGGCCAAGTGGAAAGATTTAATGGCACGTCGATCCTGAGAAAGTTGGCACACGAAAAACCAGATACATGGGACCAGTACCTTCACGCCGCCCTCTTTGCTTATCGGGAGGTACCCCATAGTTCAACCGGTATGGCCCCGGCAACATTATTATTTGGAAGGCCAATAAAAGGTCCACTCGAAGCTCTGTTAAGAACGTGGACTGATGAAAAGGCAGAGGAAAATATTACATCCTCATACCAATATGTGAATGAGCTGACCACTCGTTTAAAAACTGGCTGGAAACTTGCCAATGAAAATTTGAGACAAGCCAGGAAAAAACATGCTGCCTATTACAACAGGACAGCTAAAGACAGAGATTTGGCTGTGGGAGAGAAGGTACTGCTTCTTCTACCCGGTAGTCAGAATAAGTTACAAATTGGATGGCAAGGTCCATATACAGTTCTAGAGAAGGTGTCTAGAACAAATTATAAGATAGATAAGAAGGGGAAAGAAAAAATCTATCATGTGAATCTCCTGAAGAAATATTTGGAAAGAGAAAATCAGGAAGAGACACACTTGTTGACCTTGTCCATTGCAATGGAGATGAAAAAGGAACCACTTTCATCATTTGAATATCCATTACATCCCTGTGAGACAGCGGCACATGTGAAAATCAGTACACATTTAACGAACAATCAGAAGGAGAGAGTGCAACAGGTTCTAGATGATCATACAGAGGTGTTAACGGACCGACCGGGGCATACAAACTTATTGGAATATGATATGAAGCTGATAGACCCCCCACCTGTCTGTATGAAAGCCTATTCGATTCCTTTTGCTAAGGAGAAAGCCTTGAAGGAAGAGATAGACTATTTGTTGAAGGAGGGAATAATTTCACACAGTGAATCTTCGTATAGTTCCAGTGTGGTGCTCTTAAGGAAACCCTCTGGAGAACATAGACTCTGTATAGATTACAGGAGACTGAATGCTATCACAGAAGGTCAGGTGGATCCATTGCCGGATACAAATCAGTTGTTTGCCAGGCTAAATAGAGCTAAATATTTCTCAAAAGTGGATCTGAGTAAAGGATACTATCAGATTTCAGTAAAGCCTGAGGTTAGACCATACCTAGCTTTTAGTACCTCAGAGGGACACTATGAGTTTAACAGATTGCCATTTGGATTGAAGAATGCGCCTAGTGTCTTCTCTAGAATGATGAGAAAATTGTTGGATCCTCTGAATAATCCATGCATCACAAATTTCATGGATGATATTCTTATAGCAACAGAAACATTTGAGGAACACATTGACTCTCTGAACATGCTGTTTAATCGACTTAGAGAAGCGAATTTAACAGCCCGACCAACCAAATGTTGCGTTGGATGTAAAGAATTAGAATTCCTGGGACACACAGTCCATCAGAGAAACATGACCCCTGACCCCAAGAATTTAGAGAAACTAAAGAAAGCCCCGAGGCCACAAACCAAGAAAGACGTGAGATCCTTTGTCTCATTATGTGGTTTCTACCAAAAGTATATCAAAAACTTTAATTCCATATGTGCACCGTTAACTGATTTGACACGCAAAGGAAATCCAGATCGAATTACATGGATAGCACAATGTGAATAGGCATACCAGGAATTGAAGGAAAAGCTCACAAGCAAACCTATTTTGAAATTACCTGACTTAAGTCAAGAATTCATTGTGAGAACGGATGCAAGTAATATCGGGTTGGGCGCGACCCTGTTACAGAAATCAGATGCCCTGAATGGGGAATTAACGCCAGTGGCATATGCTAGTAGAAAGTTGAATAAAGCTGAAACCAATTACTCCACTAGCGAAAAAGAATGTCTTGCAGTAATATGGGCGATAAAGAAATTCAATATTTATCTGTATGGGAAGGCATTCAAGTTGCAAACGGATCACAAACCCTTGTCGTTTCTTGCGCAGGCTAGGCATGAAAATTCGAGGTTACTCAGATGGTCCTTACTTTTGCAGCCATTCCAATTCAGCATGGAGTATATTTCTGGAAAAACTAACCTGGGAGCGGATTTTCTAAGCCGCCATCCGTGTGATGAAAATCACCGTCAGCCCCAGGAATAATAATACATTTCTCTATCTTCTTCTTCTTCTTCTTCCGTCCTTAGCCACTGACCGTCAAAGCAGTCAGTGGCCATTACGCCTAGTGGCATCTTAGGGCAACAGCAGATAGGTTTTCTTTGCCATTGTTTCCCATCATGCCTATTGGCGTCTTTAGGGCAACGGCAAATCAATCCATTTGCTGTTGTTTCCGTAATCGAAGTGACTGGCAAACGGGTGATCAGCCCGTTGGTACATTTCTCTATGTGTATATAGAATTATAGACTGACATATAACGTCTGTTTTAAGTGGGGAGAATTTGTCGTGAAACATTCTAAATCCACATATCTAAATTAAAAAGTAAATGTAAAGCCTAACGAATTAATTCAATAAAAGGAAAGAGGAATGGTAAAAGAACAGTGCTGTCACAATGGCGTACAAAAATCCCCCTTTTTCTACTTCGTCTGCATAATTGTAACGCTTTCACGTTTACTAGTAAAGCCTACTGCATCAACTACACGCGTTTCAAAAAAAAAATAAAACGTGTACTGTATTTCTTAGAAAACCTTGAGATACGCACACTGCTTAATGACCTAGATATAATACTAGCATTAATGTCATTATATACACTGCGTAACCTAAAAGACAGACGGACTTAGAGAGAGAGAGAGAGAGAGAGAGAGAGAGAGAGAGAGAGGGCTGAACGGAGGAACGCATGCAATGCTACGACGTCGTCTCGCGATAAAAGTGATCGCAAATCACACGCGAAAGGCATGAAGCACTAATTTTTTTCAAATAGACAGTGATAAAAAACACTACCAATACGAGGTTAGGTTTTAAAAAACATGGTTAATGCTTATTAGGAAACACGACACAATACTGTTTTACGTTTGAAATCCTGACAGTACAGAAGACACCCCATCGTATCGAAGTGAACGGGTGGTAGAAGAAAATACATATTTTGAACGACGCCACTTGGCCCCATTAAATTTATATATTTGGGTTCCTTAGGACTTGCTGACAAAGAATATGTTAAGTGTTACGCAAATAGTTTAGTAATTAACAAATTATAGCCAAAATAAAATAGTGAGGTTGTCTGACAGCACCAGATCATATTTGCTCAGTGGCATGTTTTAAAACCACTATTTTACGGGAAATAGGCCAACAAGTTAAATCCGATTTGATTGGCTAGAAGAATATGTAAGCCTAAACATGATTAGTCGATTGCAGATACTATTTTTGGTTGTTAAGGGAAACGGTAGGAAGGGTAAATTTTTTCAAAAGCTTTTTTAAACATGGTCCCATTGGTTAGACCATTTGATATAGTCAATTAGGAGCGTCAGTTCAGGGCCACATTTTGAAAATAAACTTACTGAGAAGCAAGTGCGTTGAGATCCAGCTCATATATTTCTAATAAAAGCCTGGGACAGAGGCAGATCGGAATTGTGCCATAACTCATCGCCAGTCAACGTATTTGTTTAATATTTCCATGAATTGTGGTAAGCTAGACATATTTGATATCTTTTAGATGAAAATTGAATGTGAATTGATAAATTTATGTCTGTATGTGTGTAGTTCAGTAGCAAACATGAGGTAAAGCCTAGATATTGCTCCCCCATGAACAAAACTTGTCGGAGAGGAGTACAACTGCATGGGATTGCCAAATAGTACTATGACACCTATCTTATTGAATAGAAGGAAATAATGCTGGAATTGCAGAGGCGTTGTAATCATTAGGGAGAGGAATACTGATGTATACTGTTACACGAGAAGCTAGCAGTTGGCCCACCGCGCTGAACTTGTGTTGTTATGTATTGTGCTTCAGTGTGGAAATAGATTATAAATTAGTTCTGAAGTAGGAGGTACAACCTTCTTGTTTCAGGGACCGTGGTACTAACGTATTAAAGCAGCACCTGGTCTGAGTTTTGCTGAATCCAGAGGCTGGTAGCATACTCCTTGGTCAAGATAACGACCAGTGTTGTTTCTCAAGAACACGGTGAAGCAAGCGAGCAGTGGAGACTGTTTCCTGCCGCCCACACAGAAGTTAAGATTTCGTGGCCAGAGCAGCTCAATCTTGTGTATACCCCCTTCTAAAAGTGACTTTACCTAAAATCAAGAGGGACATTTATTGGTTTCAAATAAAAAGAAACTGTGAACCTTTCCAATATTATTTCCACCAGAAACAAACACTTGAAGTCATGATGACAAACAACAAACTAGCTTTAAAAGCCAGTATTACCTCATAGTACTACATCACTACTTACACACATATTGTAATAATAATATATGTCAGTACAAAGATACTATTTATAAATTGTGTACATACAACTTGTGATTACATTTGATTGTGATTCCTGATTCACTCTGTAGTTGAATCAGGATATCTAATATTTGAAGGAATTAATACATATATTTTTAAACGTTAACACTTGACTCATTTAAGATAGTCTTATAGAGTGTTCTATGTATGTGAGTGTCACAGTGTTGTAAAGTATTGTTGATTTTAATTAAAGTGTTTATCTGTCTGTTGTTGTTGTGACTTACACTTCATCATTATCATAACCCTAGACATTCAACGTAGTCATCACAATATTCCAGAATAAGTCTGACTGAGGCCTAAATGTGGTAGCAAAGTAAGGTCATCTGTAATACACCACACTTATTAGATACAGATACCTTCACAGCTGACCTCAGTCAGTACACTAAGTCCCCTATAAATATTTATAATATCCCACTTTACCACATACTGGGACCAGAGATCCATCCAGGTAAATGTGCTTGCAGAGAGGAATAGAATGATGAACGCGAAAAAATAAGAGATTTCTTGTGGGGAAACTTGGTTTTTTTTTTAGTGGGGTGGTGGTGAGTGAGGAGGGAATAAGTTAAGGTAAGCATTGATAATCAACCGGTCATTAACTAAAAAGATTTTTTTTCCCTTTATGCAATCTTAATGTGATTTGGAACACTATAAATCAGGGCTTCTTAAATTGTGGTCCACGTACCTCTAGTGCTGGTGATACGAGAATAGATTCTAAGACGCCCGTGTACATTACCTAAAAATGTTAATGTTATTTTCACTAAAATTTGTATTCGGAGAATTACCATACATTTTTTTTTTCATTTAAAGAAATATATTCTTTTTACACGTTGTTTATATATATATATATATATATATATATATATATATTTATATATATATATATATATATATAATATATATATATATATATATATATATATATATATATATATATATATATATATATATGGGAGCCGCGCTGGTGTAATGGCTTCGGCGTTGTACTGGCGACCAGGTGTTCATGGTTCAAACCCGGGCGTCGGCGTTTGAAGAAATGTTTACGGCCGGAAATTTGACTGAATAGCCTGAACGGCTCCTGTGATAAACCCTCTGTGGATGGGAAGGAGCGAAGCTCCTGACCGGGTTGGAAGGAAAGTCCTCAGGTTCCCCAGCCTCGCAATGACATGTCATTGGGCCGAAGGGGCTGAAAGCCCAAGTGCCGCTGGTTAAGGAAAAAAAAAAAATATATATATATATATATATATATATATATGTGTGTGTGTGTGTGTGTATATATGTATGTATATATGTGTGCGTGTGTATGTATGTATGTATGTGTGCGTGTGTGTGTTTTTCAAAATACTCAATAACCGCCCTTGGTTTCGTACCGTACATATTCATTTGGTGTCTCTGTGTGTTCATTTTTAAGCATACTTTTGCTGATAGATGGACAGTACATTTACATTCCAATCTTATGTGCTGATAATCTTGTCTTGTATGGGAAGATTACTCCAATCATTCGTTTCTATAATTTTGGCACAATGTGCCATGCACACATTATTTACGACATGTTTTGCCCACAAGGGGCACAGTCCTAAGAGCGACTAGTAAGACCCAGTAGTAATGACTCTTTGTTTTTGTGTTTGTTTACTTACGTCGACTATATTGCAGTTGCACCCTGATGAACCAAACGGTTATATTGTGCGTTAGGTTCTTCGGCGCTAGCCAGTTGCTAGTCATGAAAAGGACTGGTCCTAAAAAGGACCACTAGCTGACTGTCTGGATTCCTCTTGTCGTTAGTCTGTTCGTGGTTTCGTGGCGTGTTCAATAGTTTATTTCACATCCTGTCTCGCAAGTTCGGTGGCAGCCCAGAGAAGGGCAAGTCCTAAAAAGGACTACTAGTTGGCTTGTGAGGTTTTGTGTGTTTTTAACCTCCTCGTTTCTGTTGTGTATGTCGTCTTTTTCTCCTGTAACTGGTATATTGCTTTTTCGATTATTGTTGGAAGTAACCGTTCAAGCATTTCAGAGATGACTTTTTCGTTGGGTTGGGTCGTTCTTTTTATTTTCTTTTTTGTTTTTAGACACAGTTTCCTCAATGGTCATTCTTTCTGTTTCTATTCTTTTGAGGACTTCTTCGTTTTCCTCTTTCAGCTCTGCCAGCTTCTTGATATCTGCTTCTATTTGTTGCTGAATTCTTTCCATGTCCTCCATCATAATTCTAAAGCTCTGTAGATCTATCAGATTATCACTTCTGTCAGTTTCATCCTCGTGAGTTTGCCTGCTTCTACTCTCGACCTGGAGTTTTAGTTTTATTTTCTTTAAAATCCGCGGTCAGCTGATGCAGTTGTCTTCTATTTATTGTGTACTGTCTGTCCGTGACGTCTGCAGTCACTCTGTGTCTTGCCTCTCTGAAGGAGATGTTTTTGCACACGGATTCCTTCAGTATGTTCTTGGTTTCCTGAAACACCGGGCAGCCTCGGTACCTTGCCCCATGGTTTCCGAGGCAGTTTGCACAGGTACGGTTTGTGTTTATGGCTTTGTAATTGTGATCCTCCATCGCCCTGAAGAGTCTATCAGAGTGCACCACCAAGACAAGAGACAGAAGACGTTGGAGATCCATTACAGCCAACCTTCGTTGTGGAGATGGCCACTGATGATGATGATGATGATGATCGCCCTCGGACAGTCACGATATGGGTGGCTCCCTGCACAATACCGGCAAACTGTCTCTCCTGCATATCTTCGTGGTGTGTAAAACTGTTGGCAGTTTGAACACTGCATGACAGGAGGGATTTAGGCTTCTGTCTTTGTTGATTTATCTTTCAGCGTCAGTTTCTCAGGTCGTGTCGTTCCTTCAATAGTTATTACAACTAGATTGGTATCTTTTTTATCAAATGTTTTTAGCCTTTCGACTTGGATGATTCTGACATCTACGTTTTATGTTTGTAGGCAACTGTGAACTTCGCGTGCGGACCATCTGGTTCGACCCTTTTTAACACAAACCTCTTTGTTGTCTTGAAGGTTTCCACCACTACTTTTTTCTGGTGGGGCAGCTGGAATTCTTTTGGTCCGGACTCCAGTTCAGTCATTAGCGAGGTTGTTTTTTCCGTGCTATTGAGAGAAAGCACGACTCCCTTTTCGAGTCTCCCTACTTTAGTGATGCCTCTCTTGCCCGTTATTGCTTCGAGGATACCGATCACTTTATCGTTGGGTAGGGCCCTGAGCGAGGCCTCACCTCCAGACACCTGGGTAACCTTAACGATCCTGTTCTGTAGTGCCTCGTGAGAAACGGCATTGCTTGGCTTGCGAAGGTGGCACGCTCTGACTTCCGTCTCCGTTAGAGCGTGTGGTATGTGGGACGGACTCACTTTCTGGTTCGTTGTCTGCTTCTGGTCACGTTTTGTAGAGGTTGCCTGGTCACTACACGATGGAGCCTCGACTACGACATCTTGTTTTGGCGGTGATTTTACTTTGTCAGGCTTCGGAACATGGTTGTCGTCTGCTGTCGAAGTTTTGTGTTGCTCATTTACGGGGGAACTTGCAGTTACCGTCATTGTAGCTACGTTGGGTGGTGGTAAAATCGCTCGCATTTCATCTCTTGCGTCACGGATCCGTGTTAGCGACCTCATTATATTTTCTGCAACGTCGGCAATGTCAGGCACATCTTTTATTAGGTCAGAGTTACTTGCTGCTGACGTTCTTTCGCTGTATCAAGAGTTGGGTTCTCTAGTAGGCTGTAACTAGATTTTGAAATGACCCCGTCGCCGGCATCTCCGTCACTGTATCGAATGTTGTATTGGTCGGCTTCTTCGGTATCCCATTTCTGAGATTTAAAGATGCTGGTCTGTTGCTGGGTACACGTACGACTTTTCTTCTTTTGGGATCGGTTTTAGATCGAACCAGTTTAGTATAGTGCGATGTGATGAATCCAAATTTTTTTTTTTCAAGGACAAAACAAATAAAACTTAAATGTTGCCTTATTTCGGCGATGCGCACCCCCTTTAAGATTGGCCCATGTCCAAATATAGAAGAACCTTCTGTCCAGCAATGTGATAAAGAACCTTTTCTTTTATAAAAGATGTTGCGGTTTGTTTAAGTTATCGACACCAAAGCAACAAACGATTTTTTTTCTTTTAATATATTTGTAAAAATTGTCTTTTTTTTTTTTTTAAACAACCTTTATTAGGTTCTGATTTTATACAACATTGATATTATTTACAAAACAATGTTTACATTTGCATAGAGGTAAAAGCTAAAGAGACAAGGATGATAAACAAGATGTCAATGAGAGCAGGAAGGGTCAGTATGATTGATGATTCATAGTGCTTTTATTTACAAATGGCAATGATACATAAAATGAGATGATTTGTGAAGATGCATACAGTGCGCGTTGCCTTGGCTCTGCGTCTTATGCTAAAATTATTTACAACATTTTATTGGCAAAAAAAGTGTTATCGTTAACATTCTATTCCAGTGGCAAAGTTTTAAATCTGTCCTGTTAACTCTTGTGTTTTCTGTGTGAATATTTGCGCAAATATTTTTTGGTACACCAACGATAGAATTTTTTTTTTTCAATCTTTATTCGTATTCTGTTTGAATTTACAAAACATATTCATTTTACATATTTCAATAAAGAAGTTTCAATGAAAATACAATGAGCAGCTGCATAGAAAACCTTTCACTCCCTCGCACACACTCTTGCACTCTGAAATTGTACATTGCACATTTTTTGTGATGATACTATTGATTGAAAAGAGAAGGAAAAAAAACAGATAAAGAATTCATAGACCCTCGTTCTTGAAATTTTAATGCGCACTCTTTGTTATAGTGATAATAGTAAAAACAAAGGGATTGAGAAAAAACAAACACCTGAACGGACTAAGAAGTTTCAGTGAAGGGAGAATGAAAACATTTTTTTTTTCGTTTGTGTTTTAAAAAATAACCATGTCTTTCTTATGTGCGATTCCATTTTATTTCCACAGTCGTGCTCTCCTTGTTTAGAGATGGATACGAATTTTGTGTGTGTGTTTTTTAAATACCCCTTCTGGGGCTCAAAGTGAGGTCTATTGGCTTTATTTAGTAGAATGTGTGAATTGTGTGTGATCCCGGCCCTGGCTAAGACACTTTGATCTTAGCCAATTTTTTTTCCCTCGCTTGAGGTCGCTTTTTTTTTTCCTCGCATGAGGTCGCATTTTTTTCCTCGCATGAGGTCGCATTGATCGCACGCCCACCCCAGGCCCTGGCCAAGACACGTGATCCTAGCCAAAGCCGGATAGTAGTCCAAACACAAAAAGACACACTGACACACAAGTGTCATTTTGGTGATCTTCTGTGTTTTCACACAAAAGACCTAATGACACTGAATGTCAAGGTACTGATCCTTTGTGTCAAGACTTTGATCTTAGCCAAAAGTTTGTTTTTTTCCTCGCATGAGGTCGCATTTTTTTTCCTCGCATGAGGTCGCATTGATCGCACGCCCACCCCCGGCCCTGGCCAAGACACATGATCCTAGCCAAAGCCGGATAGTAGGCGCAAGTCTAAACACAAAAAGGCCCAATGACACACAAGTGTCATTTTAGTGATCTTCCGTGTTTTCACACAAAAGACCTAATGACACTGAATGCCAATGTACTGATCTTTTGTGTGAAGACTTTGATCTTAGCCAAATTTTTTTTTTCCCTCGCATGAGGTCGCATATTTTTTCCTCGCATGAGGTCGCATTGGCCCACGCCCAACATAAACGCATGTCCCAACACAAAAAGACCCAATGACACACAAGTGTCACCAATGATCCTCTGTGTTTTCACACAAAAGATCTAATGACACATAAGTGCCACTATACTGATCTATGAGGTCGCATATTTTTTCCTCGCATGAGGTCGCATTGGCCCACACCCAACATAAACGCATGTTCCAACACAAAAAGACCCAATAACACACAAGTGTCACCAATGATCCTCTGTGTTTTCACACAAAAGATCTAATGACACATAAGTGCCACTATACTGATCTTTTGTGCCGGGCACATGGTTATATTAGGGCTCATGTCCAAATATAACAGACCCTTAGGTCTGGGTAATTTTTTTTTTCCCTCGCATGAGGTCGCATTGGCCCACGCCCAACAAAAACGTATGTCCCAACACATAAAGACCCAATAACACACAAGTGTCACCAATGATCCTCTGTGTTTTCACACAAAAGATCTAATGACACATAAGTGCCACTATACTGATCTTTTGTGCCGGGCACATGGTTATATTAGGGCTCATGTCCAAATATAACAGACCCTTAGGTCTGGGTAATTTTTTTTCCCTCGCATGAGGTCGCATTGGCCCACGCCCAACAAAAACGTATGTCCCAACACATAAAGACCCAATGACACACAGGTGTCACCAATGATCCTCTGTGTTTTCACACAAAAGATCTAATGACACATAAGTGCCACTATTCTGATCTTTTGTGCCGGGCACATGGTTATAGTAGGGCGCATGTCCAAATATAACAGACCATTAGGTCTGGGTAATTTTTTTTTCCTCGCATGAGGTCGCATATTTTTTCCTCGCATGAGGTCGCATTGTCCCCGCCCCAAACCCGGCTCTGGTCAAGGCTACATGTCCTAACACAAGAAGACCCAATGACAAAATGTGTCACCCAGTGATCATCTGTGTTCTCACACAAGGGACCTAATGACACATGAATGTCACTGTACCGGTCCCTGTGTCTAGACACATGATCCCAGCCAAAAGCCGGATTCTAGGCATTGGGTTGTACAGCTTTTTTTTTTTTTTTCCTCGCTTGAGGTCGCATATTTTTTCCTCGCATGAGGTCGCATTGTCCCCGCCCAAACCCGGCCCTGGTCAAGACCACATGTCCCAACACAAGAAGACCCAGTGACAAACTGTGTCACTGTATTGATCCTCTGTGTTCTCACACTGGGTACCTCATGACATGAAAGTCACTACTGTTTCCCGTGTGTAGACACATGATCCAAGCCAAAAGCCGGATTCTTTTTTTTTTTTTTTTTTCCTCGCTTGAGGTCGCATATTTTTTCCTCGCATGAGGTCGCATTGTCCCCGCCCAAACCCGGCCCTGGTCAAGACCACATGTCCCAACACAAGAAGACCCAGTGACAAACTGTGTCACTGTAGTGATCTTCTGTGTTCTCACACAAGAGACCTAATGACACATGGATGTCATTGTACCGGTCCCCGTGTCTAGACACATGATCCCAGCCAAAAGCCGGATTCTAGGCATTGGGTTGTACAGCGTAATTTTTTTTTTCCCTCGCTTGAGGTCGCATATTTTTTCCTCGCATGAGGTCGCATTGTCCCCGCCCAAACCCGGCCCTGGTCAAGACCACATGTCCCAACACAAGAAGACCCAATGACAAACTGTGTCACTGTAGTGATCTTCTGTGTTCTCACACAAGAGACCTAATGACACATGAATGTCACTGTACCGGTCCCTGTGTCTAGACACATGATCCTAGCCAAAAGCCGGATTCTAGGCATTGGGGTTTTTTTTTTTTTTAATCGCTTGAGGTCGCATATTTTTTCCTCGCATTAGTACCCGCCCAAACCTGGCCCTGGTCAAGACCACATGTCCCAACACAAGAAGACCCAATGACAACATGTGTCACCGTAGTGATCTTCTGTGTTCTCACACAAGAGACCTAATGACACATGAATGTCACTGTACCGGTCCCCGTGTCTAGACACATGATCCCAGCCAAAAGCCGGATACTAGGCATTGGGTTGTGCAGCGTAAAATACGCTGTAGTTAGGAGCAAACAAATGCCAAGCGCAGAACGTAGTAATGACTCATAGCTGTCTGCAGAAAGAGTATTTTAACATCGTATATCCAGTGCTGTCTTAAAAGCTTATAAGATTTTTAATTGTAGACAAAAATATATAAATTAGAATAAACAAATTAATACAATATTACAAGTAACTACATATTTCAATTATTCGTCTAAAAGTTTGATAACTAATTTTTAAAATATTACATTTTATTTAAAGAAAACTAACAAAAATATTAACTGTTAAATTACGTCCCTTGGCATAATGAGCTTCTTGCCGTTCTTCTGTAATTTGTATTACACGTTGTTGAGTAAATCTAATATTATTTATTTATTTTAGCAAGTAATAAAGTACATTTTCTCTAGCCACTTCACTTGAATTTCGCCTCAAGATAATCGTCATCATTACCTGCAATTTCCACATCGAAGGTCGAAAGAAATGAATCTGCTATGTCTTCTGTCTCTTGTATTGGTGGTGCATTCTGGTAGGCTCTTACCTGTCCATCTCTCAATGTTATCGTCACGCTTATAGCGCTGTCTTCCTCTTGTGCATTTGCTTTCAACTCTTCCGTCTATAATGAGCGCGAGAAAGACTTGATGGACGAGTGAGGAGAAATATAAGATTTTCTGTAAGAGCGATGAGGAAGTCAGAGACTTGATTTGGGAGTGGGGGAAGGGGGGTGAGGAGGAAATAAGTTATGCAAGCATTGATAATTAAACGGTCCTCGACTTAAAAGGTATTTTTTCTTTCATGAAATATGACGTTCTATGTGCCCTGGAACATTATAAATCAGGGCTACTTAACCTGTGGTCCATGGATAAGGTGACCATATTTTCAAAACACTAATCCGGGACAAAATAGTAGATTTGACCTATTTCAATGCAAAAAATCGGGACAAAAGGGTAAATAAAAGGTCACAAGTCGGGACATGTCCCGGAAAAATCAAGTTGATATCAATTTAAAATAATATACTGTTACTGTGTTTTTATGGTCACTCTAATGTTGATGTGTAGTTGGCCAGGTATGCGTGTTGACAACCTGAACAGTGTAATGGTGCGGTGAATATCTAGGTCACTCACGCTGACAGCATACATGGTTCTTGTACGATGATGATGATGTTGTGAGACATGGGTGTGTAGAGTCGCGAATGCGTTTAGGATAATATATATAAACACTGCACCCAGTCACACTCACACGGAAGCCAATGATGGTTGCAACTACTGGTAACAGTTCACACATTTATTAAAGGACTAACAGTAGTATCACAGGAACAGTCAATGTAAGCAGGATCATGTACAGCATGTTAACTGAAATCAATTGGTACATATCAGGCATTCTAAGGCTGGAAAACATTCAAATATGTGGTCATGGTCAATAGTGGTATGTCCTTTAACGTACAGTTCATAATGCCGCTTTGGTATCCCTGACTTAACGCGTCAGATACCTTAATAACTCCGTCATACAAAAGACGAGCCCTTAACTCATGTAATAATATTACCAGGGCCGTCGTTCAACTTGGCATAACACGCCAGTTACATCTTATCATGCTGTAGAGTATTGGCCGTAACACAGGGCCTCAATATGACGCCAGCTGTGTATTCTTCATAAGCAGGTTACATAAAACCCTGCTATAATGTTTGTGTAAATATACCGCCAACCTGCGGTTTCCACCGTATATAACTTCGTCACTGGACTTCTGATCATATGAAGACAAATAGTCTTAAATGGCTACCTCGAGCACAAAATATAAGTTCTGCATTATAGGAACTGTGAGCTGTTCTCACAAATAGGTAATCCTTTAACAAGTTCTGCAACCGAATGCGTAGTAATGAAAAAGTCGGTGTTACCTTGAACAGAATCCTTATAGCACAATAAACAACACTGTCGTCATTCCTGACGCACAGAAAATCACTGGGGAAAACTGACAACGCAGTCACTTCGAAGATTTTCCTTCCCCAAGATACAACGGACATTCACGTCCGACAGAAGCCAGCTCACAATCTCTACCTGACGGATATCTAACTCTTTGCGCTCAAAACCTGCGCATGGGCATATAGCCCAGAACTGTTTACCTTTGACCCTGACTCAATACAGGTCAAACACAATGAATGAACCAAAGGGGAGATAACCCCTAATCAACCTGACACCACAAAGTTAAGACATAGTTCCCTAACTTTGACCAGGGTGAAAAAAATACGACAAATAAATTGACGTTTTAAAGTCCGTCAAAAATGACAGCAACATATTACTGCACACCCCCCTGTAAAAAAAATGACACATTTTTTTAAAAAATATATCAAAGAGGAAGATAGCACAAGCATGAATTATGCGCCAATGAAAGAATGAACCTAATGTCAGGTTCAATGGACGCACAAATAAAGTGTCTGGAGAGAATAAAAATCATCTCCCAATATAAGAGAAAATATTTCCTCTAAGCAAAACAAACTCGGGAGGTACCATCAAAGAAACCTAAGTTGCTGGCAATACCAAGATACATATCAAAAATTATCCAATACTATAATTATAGCAATATACAAATATCATGAATTACAATGCTATACGATCAACATATTACATGGATATATATCATGAATGGAAATAACCAAATTTGTTAAAGTCTTTATACATCATCCAAATAGTGAAACAATTGTGTTACTATATATTATGATATTAAGAACAGACATAAGTCTGGAAGTGTATCAGGAGATCTAGGACACAAGATTTAAATGGAATCATGTGGGCATCTAGACAATATGTCAGCCATCACATTATCCGAACCACGGATAGCTCGCACCGTGAAATGGAAAGGTTGAAGAGCAATAGCATAACGAGTAGATCTCGAGCTCTTCAAATCCTTACTTTGCATAGCTGTAAGAGCTTTTTGGTCGGTTTCCATAATGAAATGCGCGCCCAGAAGGAACCTTTGTAGCTTAAGAATGGACCAAACCATGGCCAACAATTCACGGTCTAAAACCGAGTGATTCCTTTCTGCCGCATTCAGCTTCCTAGAGATATACATTACAGGATGCAGAGTTCCTGAATACTCCTGCATTAGTGCCGCTCCAATCCCAGTGGAAGAGGCATCACTACGAAGGACAAAAGTCTTATCAATCGTTGGTAGTCTTAAGATAGGATGAGATGAGAATAAATCCTTAACCCGATCCAATGAAGATTGGCATTCTTGGGACCAACGCACCATATTAGGAGAACCTTTTTTCAATAACGTTGAAAGTGGTGCCATAATGGAGGATAGATTCTCAATGAATCTTCCATAGAATTGTATTAATCCCAAGAGACTACGCACTTGCTTTTTTTGTCTTCGGGACCGAGATATTTAATATCTTAGAAATGTTTTGGTCCTCTGTCTTCAACAGACCCTGACCAACCCGATGACCTAGGAAAGAAATTTCACTAAACACAACAAAAGCTTTAGAGGGTTTTGCAGTCAAATTATGCTCACGTAGAGTAGATAGTAATTCATTTAAACCCAAATAGTGTTCTTCCCAAGTATCACTGAAAAGACAGATGTCGTCTAAATATGCGATGACATCTGTACGATATAATAGAATTCGTCGCATCATGCGTACGAGAGGTTTGGCGGGTTCTGTCAAAGGGACCTGCCAATAACCTTTTGACAAGTCTAGTTTAGTAAAGAATCTAGATTTAGAAAGTCTAATAAGTAGGTCTTCTAATAAAGGCATAGGTTCAGCATCGAACTTCGTAACTTGAATTAATTTGCGATAATCAACGCAAAGACGTATGTTATTGTCTTTCGAACAATAACCATCGACGAAGAATAAGCTGAAGTGGAAGATTCAATTATTTTCAATTGAATCATTTCATCCAATTCTTTCTCGACTTGTGCTTGAAAATGAATAGGTATAGGGTATGGTCTTACTCTGATCGGATTACGATCAGTAAGTATGATGTCATGTTCAATGACATGTGTGTGTCCAGGAATGTCGGTAAGGACATCCTGAAATGATTGTAGCGTAGAAGATACTTGACGCTGTTCCTCAAAAGACAAATTCAAAGAAACGGTAACGTTTTTCCATGATTCCGTAGAATTAAGGCGAATCACAGGAAGAGGTAAGTTAACATCAGTAAAAGTAGTTTCCTCATCCTGTATTACAGACAGGGATGAAATATGACCATGTTGGACTGGAGAATCGTCCGTCGCCTGGAAAATAGGCTGCAAATAGTCTGGTCGTTCAATAAATTCCGTAAGCATATTTCTATGAAAGGTTTTATGCCTCCCATTAACATCGACAATATAGTCGACATCGGAAATTTTCGAGACTGTAGTGTATGGACCTTTCCATTAAATGAGAAGTCTGTTCTCCCTCGAGGGAAGTAAGACATGTGCTTTGTCTCCAGGACAAAGTTGACGTAGGCGTCTTTTCTTATTAGCAAATCGCCTAGCCTTTTCTTTAGCAAATTCGGATGATGAAGTTGCTAGCCTGCATGATTCGATAATTTTTTCCCTAAGAGCAATGACATACTCATATGACGATTGTGTATCATCGTCAATATTATCGGAAGTTATCAAATCGTGTAGAAAGGACATAGGACCGCGCGGTGGCGCGCCAAAGACAAGTTCAAAAGGAGAAAACCCTGTATGCTCGTTGGGAACCTCTCTATAAGCAAAGAGAGCTGCAGGTAGGACCCTGTCCCAATCATCAGGATGATCCTCCGTTATCTTGCCAAGTAAGTTCTTTAGTGTCCTATTAAGACGTTCAACCAATCCATTGGACATTGGATGATAAATACTACTGAGAGACCTTTTAATGTCCAGAGTGGCCATTACCTGAGACATAGTGTCCGATATTAATTGAGTGCCATGGTCTGATAGTATTTCTCCGGGGAATCCCAGACGAGAAAATATTAGCCAAAGAGCATCTGCGAGATCGACAGTTGATATGCTCTTAAGAGGAATAGCCTCTGGTCAACGCGTGCACATGTCAACGCAAGTAAGGATAAATTGATGTCCTCTGGCTGACTTAATCTTAAACTGGCCAATACTATCTATTGCCATTTTCTGAAACGGCCGAATAGGAATATCTGCAGCCTGAATAGGTGCAGCATGTCTTTGTTCACGAATGGCCAAAAGAAAGGCGCAAGGACTCTAGTCTTAGTTATGGAAAAAATCCATGTGTCCAGCACACTGAGAATCGTGTGCATGTTGAAGAATTAAGGCTCTCATACACTTAGGCACAAGAATTTGCGAATGCATAGACTTGTCTGAGTGTTGTACCATTCGTACCAGTATACCATTCTTCATAGTGATATACGATCTGTGATTCATATTCTGATTAGGATCACCTTTCTTTGCGAGAAGGAAGAATTTCTTTAAAGAAGGATCTTCTTCTTGTCGTTTAACAAACGAGTCATGCGAAATCACCAAGTGATCGTCTTGGCTATCAACTCCATTACTATCATTAGATGAAGTTGGAGGAATAAGAGCATGGGCTCTTGTTACCACTGCATTGACCGTTTGGATATTTTGTTCCTTACTTACTTACTTAGTCGTTCCTCTTCTACCGTGAGGTGTAGAGGTTTGGAAGAGAGAGCGCCAGACTATTCTATCAGCTGTCTTCTTCCTGGCCTGGTTCCATTCTAGTCCTCGGTCCTTCAAAGATTGTCTAATGTTGTCCTCCCAGTGAACTCTGGGTCGTCCTGGGGGTCTGGATCCCTGGCTCTTTGTTTCCCATGCTTGTCGTGGTAGCCGATCTTCTCCCATTCTGCAGACATGGCTAAACCATCTTAGTTGGGACTGTTCTACTTGGGTCTGCAGCGGGTGGCATTTTAGGCCTTGACGTATCGTCTGGTTGCGGACCATGTCTCTTCTTGTTACTTCAACCACCTTCCTCAGATACCTCATCTCTGAGGTTTGGATCTGGCTTTTGTGGGTTGTAGTCATTGCCCATGATTCGCATCCATATGTCAAGACTGGGACATAGGTGGAGCGGTATACAGCCATCTTCGTTTTCTTACCAACCTCTTTCTTGCTGAGGAATCCTCGATTTATGGCCTGAAAAAGTCTCCCAGCCGCAGCTTTTCGAGTGGCCAACTCTTCTTTGATGCCTCCCTTTCGGTCTATAATAGCTCCGAGATATTTAAAGTGGTCGACCTGCTCCAGGACCTGTTCTCCCAACTTAATCTGATGTCGTCTTTCTTCTCGTGATATCACCATGGATTTTGTTTTAGAGCTGCTTATGACCATCCCTCTCTTCTCCAGCTCTTCCTTCCAGACTTGCAGATTGGATTGGAGATGTGTCTCTGATTTAGCAATCAGGACATCATCAGCACATGCTAGCTCTGAAATACAGACCTGTCTCATCTTCCAGTACCCCACTGAATACTTTCTTGTTCTCTCCTTACATGCCTTGATGACATCGTCCATAAGGAGTATGAAAAGATAAGGTGACAGGATATCGCCTTGTCTTACACCAGTGGTGGTCCTGAACTTTTCTGACTTATAGTTTGCTGTCCTCACATAATTTCTGCAAGACTTGTAGAAGCTCTGTATAGCATGAATCAGAGGTACTGGAATGTTCTTCCTTGCCAAACAGTCCCAAAGTTTGCTCCAGGGGACCCTGTCAAATGCCTTTTCCAGATCTATGAAACAAAGATGCATCTCACTCTTGTACTCAAGGGCCTTTTCACTCAGCTGTCTGAGTGTGAAAATTAGGTCTTGAGTTCTTCGGTTTGCTCGGAATCCGGACTGGACTTCATCCAATTGTGGCTCAGCTAGGCATCGGAGTCTCTGCTCTAGGATTCTAGAGTAGATTTTAACAGGGACACTGAGAAGGGATATGCCTCTGTGGTTTCCACATTGCCGATTGTCACCCTTTTTGAAAATCGGTGTTATGATGGCAATCTCCCAATCCTTTGGTATGGCCTTGTTGCACCATGCTGCCTGTAGGACCCTTAGGAGTAGTAGGTTGCCTGATGCTCCCATGTACTTAACCATTTCTGGTGTTATACCATCATGCCCTGCTGCTTTGCCCATCTTGATTTTCTCCAGTGCTGCCTTCAGTTCTTCCATCTTTATGTCATCTTCACCACCATTGGTTTTCTCTTCTGTGCTAGTGGTTATCATTTCTGATGATTGACCTTGTCCACCATCAAGGAGTTCTGAGACATATTCTTTCCATCTTTCCATTACTTCTTTTGGGGCAGTAAGCAATTTGCCTTGCTTGTCCTTTATAAATTTGAGAGGGCATTGTTTTTCCTTCCTCATATTCTTTAGGGTCTTATAGAACAATTTCTGGTTTTCTTGCGCATCTTTTTCTAGCTTTTCTCCAAATTCTTCCCAGGACTTTTGTTTTGCTGCTAGCACCTTGTTCTTTGCTTCTGTTCTGAGTGTTACATATTCTCTATATTTCTCCATTTGTCCTGTTGTGTTTTTAGCTCCTAAGTATTGTTACCATGCCATTTTCTTCTCTCTTATTTTCTCTTTGACTTCCTCTGTCCACCAAGGTGTCCTCTTTCTCTTCTTGCCAAGTCGGACTTCACCACATGCTTCTGCAGCAGCTGTCTTTAATGTGTCCTTGAATTTGAGTCAGAGGGTTTCCAAGTCATCAGGTTGTTCTTCTGTGTTTCTCACCGCTGTAGCTATAAGCCCCTGATATCTGGTCTTAATTTCTGGCTCTCGCAGCTTGTAGGTCTTAATGCTCATTTCTACCTTTCGTTTACTTTGTTTCTTGCATGATGTTGGGCAGTTCTTAGGCTGTGCAACTCTTTCAGTTGTTCTTTTGATTGCAAGCAGGTAGTGATCACTTCCAATCTCTGTGCCCCTCCAGACTCTAGCATCCCGGACATATTTGAATGAGCTCCTCCTAACTATGGCATAGTC
Source organism: Oreohelix idahoensis (assembly GCA_024509875.1). Classification (NCBI taxonomy): domain Eukaryota; kingdom Metazoa; phylum Mollusca; class Gastropoda; order Stylommatophora; family Oreohelicidae; genus Oreohelix; species Oreohelix idahoensis. The sequence goes on from JAMPIV010012765.1 coordinate 157,720, forward strand.
GATCACTGACTTCTCATTCTTTGTTGGTTCACATCTAGTGTATGCATGTATGCGCTTGTGGGGGAACTTTGTGTTTGTAATGATCAGATTCTGCTCACTGCAGAATCTAAGGAGTCGCTTTCCATTGTCATTGAGAGTATCTTCTCCATATCTTCCAATTACTCCACCCAATCTAGCATGGTCATTTCCAACTCTGGCATTGAAATCTCCGAGCATGATAATTTCATCAAGGCAGTCATCCACTGTCTTTTGAAGCAGCTCGAAGAATTCCTCCTTGACCTCTGCTCTCTCATCCTCATTTGGCCCATACACTATGACCAGGTTGACTATGGTTCCTCCTTCTTTTAGTTGTACAACCATAATGCGCTCCGAGACAAATTTCCATCCTTTGATACTATCTTTTGATTTTTGGCCACAATGCAACCCACGCCCCTTTTAGCTCTTTCAGATATGGGTACACCACTGTAGAGCAGCGTGTCGCCATCGAGATCCATGACTCATTGTCCCTGTTTCTTCGTTTCCGTTATAGCCAGGATTTCTAGTTTTGCTTTCCTCATCTCTCCCACCAGCTCCTCTTCTTTCCCATTTATACTTCTTGTGTTCCATGTTCCATAAGTCGTAGTCCGTAGTCGGTTCCGGTTCGTCGCCTTTCTTTAGAATCCTTCCGGTTTTCTCTCTTATATTTCGCTTAATCTTGATTTAAAGCAAACAGGTGATTGGCCTGTTGTGCCTTTGCATGGTGGAGGGGCTGCCTCCTTACGGCCTCCGTGCAGGCCGCCCTCCTCATTTTTCATCCGGGCTTGGGACCGGCATAGGCGGAGTTTGTTTTGTTCCTCCCAAATAGAAATTTGTTGCGGGGTGCATTCCTTAACCCCATGAATACGACCGATTATAAGATCCGCAATAGGATTAGGAAGAAGACACGCCTGGACATCTCCTGTAAAGAAGGGAGTGTCAATGCTAATGATAGCAGTAGGATATTTTTCCATGGTACCACCAAATGTAACACATTTGACCACCTTTCCCGTGTAACAGCGCTTATCTATGAGAGACTGTCTAACCCCGAAAGTAGTACATCCAGAATAAAAAAGCACTGAGACTAGACTATCATTCACTAGACCTGCATGCAAGATGAGAGATCCTCTCCCATCATGCGCAACTGTAGCAGGGAGAGCAGGAAGAGGGTGACCACAAATTAAGGTAGATACAGTCGATGGCTCGAACAATGTTAAGCATTGGGGGCATTCAGTTGCTCTCCCAAAATCGAAAGCACAACCAGGGATAGCATTAGAGTTCCCACTATCATTTACTTGACTACAGGCTCCATTAAACTCTTGTTGTGCAGAGTTTGCCTGTTGGTAAGATTTTCTTTTGTTATGTCTAGGTCTGCCGCGATTATCATTTCCCCTGTAATTGTTATCATATTGCCTATTGTAATCATCATTCCAGTTTGAATCCCGGTTTCCATAACCACCATTGTCATATTCTTGACGTCGAGAATGATTATCTCGAGAAGAAAAGCTAGGATAGTTTTTATTGTGATAACCTTTGCGATAGTGTCTATAATTATTACCACCAAAATTACGAGAACTACCATCTCCTCTCCAGTTCTTAGAAGAAAAACCATTATATGTTGGATTACTCTGATTCTGAGTGTAATTCTGATTACTTTTCCTATTCCAGTTTTGTTGAGCACCCTGAAATTTCTTATTGAAATTAGGGCCATATGGTGCTGCTGAAGCATCTGGCAACCCTTCTTTCACTTTACAATTGCTAACTGTAGCATGGGGATGCGCAGTGGCATACTGGCAACAGTATTCCTCCATGTCTTTTAAGTTTTTAGGTTTACGCTCATGAAGAAATGCAAGGAAAGAATCATTAACAGATAACAAAACTTTGTCTTGAAGTAATAAGTCCATTAGACCTTCATATGTTTTCTCAGTTTGAGACAACTCAATCCATCGTGTGAATGTACGACGTATCTTTGTAATAAAATCAGAGAAATCTACTCCATTTTCTGGCAACATTGTCCTAAAACGATAGTTGATATTTTTTTAGTAATGCTGCTCTGACAACATCATAATTAGTCCTGTCATGCTCCTCTATTGTCATAAGAGTAGTCACCGTTTCACCTGTAAAAAATTCCATCAGTTGTTCGACATATTTTTCCTTTTTTATCTTATGCGTATCGCATAAAAATTGGAATCTATCCAGATAATCCGCTATGTCGTCCTTTAAAGGATTGAAATGAGGTAATTTGATCTTACGAGCAAACTCCTTTGTCATACCCGAAGTTGCTTGATGAGCACCCATATTCGTCACTTTTAATTTCTCTATCTCCAAAGCTAAGAGTCTTTCATCATGTTCCATTTTTGCTTTCCTCTCCTCAGCCTCAGCTTGAAGTTTTCTCTCCTCTGCTTGAAGTTTTCTCTCCTCTGCAGCAGCTTGAAGTTGAAGTTTTCTCTCTTCTGCAGCAGCTTGAAGTTTTCTCTCCGCTGCTTGAAGTTTTCTCTCCTCTGCTTGAAGTTTTCTCTCCTCTGCAGCAGCTTGAAGTTTTCTCTCCTCTGCAGCAGCTTGAAGTTTTCTATCTTCAGCCTCAGCTAGAAATTTTTTATTTTCCTCTTTTTGTCTCTTTTCTTCTGACTTCAACACCATGGTGAATTGAGCAGTCGAGTATTCTTCTAATTCTTTACCAGACTTACCAAGGGATTTCCCTTGTGCAATAAAGTACTCTAGTGTAGACATTCTGTCTAACAATGTGAGATCAGACCTGAAAAATTAAATAAATTACCTTATCCCACTTCAATGGGAGACAAGTCTGTAATATTAAACTTGTATACTCACTTCACTTTATTTCACTCTCTTTGAGAGACAAGTCTTAATCAAAGACCTTGTATGGTTACCTTGTTTCTTTATAATAATATTCTATCAATAATCTCTATCTGAAGAGTGTACCATATTAATGATAATAATAATAATACATGACCAAGTATACGTATGTAGACTGTGTTTGACAACAATGTATTACAATAATAAATACAAAGATACAGAACAACAACCGAAAACGTTCACAGAAGTCAAATAAACAATACAGCGAAACTAAGGAAAATATCACAAAGAATGTGACGATAACTGCGAAAATGAACAAAACCAATGACACCACAGTTATAAACGAAAAGGTGTAAAGAAATAAATGAAAGGAAGAAGAGGCCTACAAATACAAACAAATGAAAACAAAACTAAAGAAAAGAAAAAATATTACAAAAAACGACGAAGAAAAAACACACCTCGTCACAACTAAACAAATATAGCAACAACTGTCGCTAGCAAATTCCAATTAAGGAAATTTGCAGTCCCCACAGAATCGCTAATATAGGCCCTCTATGACGTGGGAAATCCTATACTAGACACCACCCAACCTTGAACCCGCAGAAATATACACAACTATATCACAAGTAACATAAATATCATATAATGGAATGTGTTGCAAAACAAAGCTCGGTTACACATGATCGTAAAGTAACTTTCTTGCTCCTTGTCAACACGGAAGTACAATGTCAAGCGCGCAATGACTGTCAGATCCACTGTACGACAATAGTATGTAGTGGTCTTCATAACATAAAGTCACTATAACCTTCTCGACAACTTGGGAATTGATAATCGAATGTTGAAGAGTTCGTAGACGGTACTGTTTACGAAAAGAACTTGCCCTCAAACTACGTGCCTTGATCGCTCAGACGTTGAAGAGTCTGTTGACTGTAACGGTAAACAACCAGCGGTACTGTTTACAATAAGGACTTGACTTGTGTGCAGTTGTGGTCCACGTAGCAATATTGCATAGATGCTAACTCCAGTACTTGTATCAGCTGTGGTTCATGTAGCATTATCACATAGATGCTAACACTGTTTATGTGGGTCAACAGTCGATGACCCTTTTTTTTTTTTACTGTCCTGTGTAGCCGAAACTTGGAAATGTAGAGTACTACGGATGTGTGTTATTTAGAAGCTGTCAACCTTGATCATTCCAATATGTAGCTCAAACCAAAATTGTAGCCGAAAAGCCCACGGAACTGGTCCGCCAGAAATGTTAAGGCTTTTTTAGCAGTTCATCTCTAATGTTGATGTGTAGTTGGCCAGGTATGCGTGTTGATGTCACCTGAACAGTGTAATGGTGCGGTGAATATCTAGGTCACTCACGCTGACAGCATACATGGTTCTTTTACGATGATGATGATGATGTGAGACATGGGTGTGTAGAGACGCGAATGCGTTTAGGATCATATATATAAACACTGCACCCAGTCACACTCACACGGAAGCCAATGATGGTTGCAACTACTGGGAACAGTTCACACATTTATTACAGGACTAACAGTAGTATCACAGGAACAGTCAATGTAAGCAGGATCATGTACAGCATGTTAACTGAAATCAATTGGTACATATCAGGCATTCTAAGGCTGGAAAACATTCAAATATGTGGTCATGGTCAATAGTGGTATGTCCTTTAACGTACAGTTCATAATGCCGCTTTGGTATCCCTGACTTAACGCGTCAGATACCTTAATAACTCCGTCATACAAAAGACGAGCCCTTAACTCATGTAATAATATTACCAGGGCCGTCGTTCAACTTGGCATAACACGCCAGTTACATCTTATCATGCTGTAGAGTATTGGCCGTAACACAGGGCCTCAATATGACGCCAGCTGTGTATTCTTCATAAGCAGGTTACATAATAATGTTTGTGTAAATATACCGCCAACCTGCGGTTTCCACCGTATATAACTTCGTCACTGGACTTCTGATCATATGAAGACAAATAGTCTTAAATGGCTACCTCGAGCACAAAATATAAGTTCTGCATTATAGGAACTGTGAGCTGTTCTCACAAATAGGTAATCCTTTAACAAGTTCTGCAACCGAATGCGTAGTAATGAAAAAGTCGGTGTTACCTTGAACAGAATCCTTATAGCACAATAAACAACACTGTCGTCATTCCTGACGCACAGAAAATCACTGGGGAAAACTGACAACGCAGTCACTTCGAAGATTTTCCTTCCCCAAGATACAACGGACATTCACGTCCGACAGAAGCCAGCTCACAATCTCTACCTGACGGATGTCTAACTCTTTGCGCTCAAAACCTGCGCATGGGCATATAGCCCAGAACTGTTTACCTTTGACCCTGACTCAATACAGGTCAAACACAATGAATGAACCAAAGGGGAGATAACCCCTAATCAACCTGACACCACAAAGTTAAGACATAGTTCCATAACTTTGACCAGGGTGAAAAAAATACGACAAATAAATTGACGTTTGAAACTCCGTCAAAAACGACCTCCAAAATTGGAATTTGTGTTGTCTACGCATAATCCAACTACTTTCCTGTCTAAACCATTTTCAGTTATGCAGTCATTAAGAAAACTACTTACAATATCAGATGTTTCACCTGGCAATGACTTTAACTCTAATATTTTAATTTTCACTCCATTACTGTGATCAAAGTATCTGACAAGCAAAGGAAAAATCTTGAACTCTTTGTGGTTGGATGCATCTGTCAGTACAGAAATAAATGTAGACTTTTCTAGGTCACACCTTAACTCATTTAGAATATGGGGTGCCAAGACATTTCGAATAATAGCTTCTGTTTTCGTACGTGCACATGCAAATTTTGGCTCTAAACTAACCTGAAGCAATTTTGCAGTGCAATCCATAGACTTGACAGTATGAATGTGTAGCACTGTATGGTATGCAAAGGCGCCTTCTATAGCAGCTAATTGCTCTTCTTGGTCACCAATTTTATCAGCTCTGAAGAAAGTGGTTAACGACGAGCTTGATGCAGCTGTAACGACGGCTTTCTTATGTTTCTCACTGCTTATGTGGTTCTTAATATTACTACGTCCACTATGGCTTATCGAAAACCCGGAGGCACATATATTGCATCGTACATTGAAGTTTGATGTACTCTTTTTAATAAACGGATAGGCCTATTCCTTTTGTAAATCTTCATTGAAACTGCATTTACGCTTTGGTACCATTTTCTTACAACAATAACAAAATATGCACAAATATTTCACCGTTTAAATTAAATAAACGTATACCGTACGCAAAATCTTGGTACTTTACCACTACCTAAAATTTCAAATAACTGCGAATATCACATTGGAACTACAAAACTAATTCGCGGTCCTGATAACCTCTTGTGCTGTTTCGGCGCCAGTTCACTAATAATTGAAAATTCCCTCAAGCCAGCCACGGAATAATAATTTTTTTTTTTAATCTGTGAGATTTATGCCTAATTGGCAAATGCGTCCAAAACCGGGACAAATTGGCGTCCCGGATTGCATCGAAAAAAAGTCGGGACAAAATTATCAAAAATGGTAGAAAACCGGGACGTCTGGTCACCTTATCCATGGACCCCTTTGGGGTGGGGGTTCATGAATGGATTTTAAGAGGCACGTGCATAATAATAATAATAGCCTCTTCAGTCATAACTGACTATGGGAATGCTCCCCTGAGGTGACGGCCCTCAGCTGCTTATTTTCCTGGTGTTCCTTTCGACGTTTTCTCCCCTCTTCTGCTTGTTGTGTGAGCTTCTTTTCGCCCAATCTGAGGTGAAGCCGTAGATAGCATCGCCACTTGGTGCGATCGGCAGCTTCATCCTCCCAGGTTGCTGGATTTATGTCCAGTGCCCTCATGTATCTCTTGCCTACATTTTTGAATCCCATCTGCGGTCGCCCAACTGTTCTTTTGCCATGTGCCAATTGTCCGTAGAAGATATCGTTCATGATGCGACCATCTTCCATGCTGCGGACATGGCCAAGCCAGCGTAGTTCGTGCAGTCTAAGCAGTGTATGTATACATGCTTTGAAGGCCAGCACGTGACAACACCTCGACATTTGTCACTTTATGACAATTGCTTCGTGCAAAATTGTCTGTCCACAGTTCGGGTTTGACCCTAATCCCCATGCACCAAATGGGGAAAGCAGACAGTACCGGGACAACACATAATTGACTGGGGGCTGCTCAGCTTGAAGCGGGCGGTAGCTGTCCAGTGAGATCCTAGAACCTCTCCCACTGTGGGAAGGCGCCCCTGGCGCCATGCCCTACGCCAATTAAGCAAAATACTTATAACCGGTAACTGCTACATCCCGTGTTTTGCGGACACCTGAAGGGTGAAGCTGGAGTGTCTTCTCCAGGGCGCGAGCTTCGGCACAGTTATATATAGATCAAGCTGTTGCCCATGCAGCATATTCCCTCTCTCCACGCATGATACTTAATCAAGCCAGGGTTGGCTAAAGCAAACACTCCACACAGGGAGGTATAATATGGTGTCTTCGTTGAGTCTTCCCACGACTTGGGGGTTACACTTATATCGATATATTTGACGAAAACATCTGCCCTATACAAAGGACGCTATGGATCTATTTTTTCAGCATAATTGCTGTTTGGCAACAAAAACCGATCGCACCGCGTTGCGCTATTTAGTTCAAATATTGTGTCCGACGGTGCGTAAATAAATAAACATATACAACTTACTTAGATGCGCACACATGTGCGTCTATCACAGCTAGACTGGCATCTAGATCTGTTAAATCTCGCACACTTAACTCCCACGCGAAAAAAGGACTTAACACTCATATACTCGTGGGAAATAAAGAAGTAGAAAACTTGACAACAGAAAAACAACAGACGTGAGTGGCTGGCTAACTGGAAAATCGAACCCAGGAGCTTCCGAACGGCACCACCGCCTAGATCCGTGCATACAACCTAAAATATTGAATGTAATTTTCACCAAAATCTTTATTCAAGAAATTATCATAGATTTTTTTTTCATTTAAAAAAATATTCTTTTTACATATAGTTTTCATTTACAGGTAGTTATTATATTTCAGAATGTTCAATACCTACCTGAAAAATTCAATTTTAGCTCCTAATTCTTCTGCCTATTTCCAGTTCCTACTAAATCTCTTCAAGTTCTTAAAAGTACTAATGTTTGCATGTATCTCTTGCGAATTCTCAAATATCTTTGCGTCTATTGTATCAGCTACCTGTTCTAGAAGTCTGTGGTGTTTCAAAACAATGCCTAATAAAATATGAAGGTAAGGAGGAGCTACATTTTCAATTTCAATCTCTAACATTGGTTTGTGTAAACAATTATGGTAATGTGCCACTTGCCTTTTATTCCCTTTCCCATATTTCATATATCTATTGTAATCTCTTATCAACATGGCCAAACTTCTTGGTTTGCAAGTTGTATGCTCTCTGGATGTCTTTGATGAAAATGTTTGGTTTGTCTGGAGCTCAAGGAATATACCCATGTCTGTGGTGTCTCCAGCAAAACAAGGAAATAATCCCCGAATAAGAAAACAACAACTTGTTTACCATCCCACTCTAAATATTTTAGTGACTCTATCTGAGCTTTCATGCCATTCATAAATATTTCTAAATTATCATATGTATCTCTGACTCTAGCCATTGATAAAAGGATGGTATTAGATTTAGAATTTGGTTTCTCTAAATTTACTACCTGCATTGTAACTTTGAATGAAAGAAGATATACAAACAGTTACTTAGAATTCGCTGGCAGCCGTCGTGTGCACAGGATTGTCTACCAAAGAACACCAATGGAACAGTCCTTATCTCACACAATAAAAAAAAAAATTCATATTATAAATAGAAGATTAACAAGACTTGAAAGATAGATCAAATTATGTGGAAGTAATCTATCTATAGCTTTACATGTTTTCTGACGCTTATATACGTAGCTAAATATCATTATAAATGAATGAAAATGCAAAAACAGATGGTGCTTTACAAAAAGTTATTTTTTTACTACCTTATTTAAGATTTGTGGGTATCAGGAATGCGTTTAAAGGGATTTAAATGCTATAAAATCTGGTGACAATATGCTTGTTCTTGTAATGCCACACTCACAAAACTGACTACCACACATTCTCAAGATATGAAACCAAAAAAAAAAAGTATGTGGAAATAATCTTTAGCTTCCCTTCGAGAAGTCTTTATAATTATAAACTCAAACGAATGGGCCGATTTTTAGATATTAAATTAATAAAAAGATTACTTATTTTATGAATTTCCTTAAAATATGACGCTGTTTTCAAAAGTCTGTAACTCCGTCAAAACTAATTTCAAACAAATAAAAATGCAATAAAAAATAGAACACAGAACAAAGTTATAGTACACAAAAGAATTTTAGCGCTGTGTTTATCCAGAACGAGTGTGTAATGATTTATATTTTACTGATTTTACTCACACATCAGCTGATTTTCCCCGCCAAAAACTAAATAGTCTTTTACGGTGCACACAAAATTTTATACCCGGTGTCAGAATTCCTGTCACCGAAACTAAAAGAGCGCTCTGGTATAGGGCACAAACAGCCGTGAGCCTAGAATGACATAGTATGTAGAAAGAGGGAGGGGAAAGGATAGATGGCCCAATGCTAACCGCGTCTCGCATCGTTTCCAAAAATAAAACCAACGCGCTAGCCTTGCTTTGGGTGATTTTCAAAATACGATGTAACAAGAATACAACTACACACTTATAGTAGAATAATATTGTATGTATGGACAGAAGATCCACTGTGTTATTTGACTGATGTAAATAATTCTTTTGAGTTCAATTTTGATTGTCAGTCCTGGTTCAAAATAAATTAGAATCAGGATAATAAATTGTAAAAAATTATATTTACACAAATTTCAACCACTGACTTAATTAAGATAGCCTTTTAACGTGTTGTTTGTATGTTATTGTTGTAGTACTGTTAGTTGTTGTGGATAATAAACCATTTGTTTGTATGTTAGTTGGTTATTGCACATTACACTCTACATTCATAACCCTAGACACTACACGAAGTCATCATACATAATAGTATAGATTAATTTGAATGAGATCAAAAGGGTGGTAGCGGAAAGGTACTCTGTAAAGTTTACAATACTATTTGGTATATTCAGGAACCTTCATAGCTGATCTCATTCAACACAATAATACATAACAACAACAATTCTTAACATCAAAATCCACCACATATATTGGGTAGCTCGCTTCCGGGATTTTTAAATTCTTAAAATATTATGAATTATATTAGGAATCTCATATAGTATAAAACTAAAAGTATTCCTTTTGTGGAATTTAAATAGTGGTTGAGCTATCAGTTTCATAGCTGATCTCATTCAACACAATAATAATACATAACAACAATAATTCTTAACATCAAAATCCACCACATATATTGGGTAGCTCGCTTCCGGGATTTTTAAATTCTTAAAATATTATGAATTATATTAGGAATCTCATATAGTATAAAACTAAAAGTATTCCTTTTGTGGAATTTAAATAGTGGTTGAGCTATCAGTGCCTGTGGTTGTTCTTAGTTATAATTAGAAATTGTTAGTAATAATTAGAATTTGTTTGGTTAGAAATTTTAAAGAATTGCCTGGTAGAGAATGGCTGATCTGGAAAAGTTTCGATCTGCGGCTGTGCAGACTGCTAGAGAGATGGGTATGGATGGGCCAGAGCTGGTCCAGTATGTAACCTCAGAATGTGACAAATTTATTGAACGAGATAGGGAAGACAGGAAATTAGAGGCAGAAAGAAAGTTAGAGGCTGAGAAGGAAATTAAGAGGTTGCAGATTGAGGCTGACAAAGCGGCTAGGGCATTGGAGGCGGAGAAAGAGGCGGAGATTAAAAGACTCCAAGTTGAAGAAAAGAAGATGAAAGCAGAGGAAAGAAGACTAGCAGCTGAAAAGGAAAGAGAAGCAGAAGAAAAGAAACAAGCTGCAGAACGAGAAGAAAAGAGATTAGCTACAGAACGAGAAGAAAAGAGATTAGCTACAGAACGAGAAGAAAGGAGATTAGCTGCAGAAAGGGAAGATAGGAGATTGCAGAGGTTCATGAATTACGACTAAGAGAGTTGGAAATTCAAGGCCATGCTCCTGAAAATGGTGCCAGTCCTTTTGCCTCAGATGCCACTGCCAGTCAGGCAGCCTCAACCTCAGCTATGGGTTTTCATTTAGACCATTTTGTTGAGAAAGACGATGATATAGAAAGTTTTCTATGTAGATTTGAACTGTTAGCTACCACGTATGGGTTAGAGAAAGAGAGGTGGAGCCTAAAGTTATCCCAGGGTCTTAGTACAGCTTATGAAGTTTTTGCCAAAATGAGCAGGGATGACCAAGACAATTATGACATGTTAAAGCAGGCTCTTTTGTTAGGGTATGAAAAGAATGGAGAATTTTACAGGAAAAAATTTAGAAATGCCAAGCTTCTGTCGGGTGAGACCTATCACCAGTTCTCTGCACGTTTAGGGATTTATTTGGAGAAATAGACTGCTCTGGGGAAAACCCAAGATCTTAAAGAAATGATCCTTATTGAGTAATTGAGAGAGTCCATGGCTCCAGACTTGAGAAAGTTTCTCATGGAACAAGGTGCAGAGAGGCTGGGTGAGTTACTCAATGTCGCTGAGAGGTTTCAGGCAGCCCAAGCAGAGGTACCTGGCACAAAAAAGAAACAGGTAGACAATTATAAGGCTCCTCAAAACTTTAACAGATTTGACAACAAAGATCAAAGTAACAAAGGTAAGCAACATTTCGATAGGCCACGAAATGATTATAGGAATAAAAACCCACAATTCAATGATAGAAAATATGAGGAAAGACAACCTTTTCATCAAGGTAGATTGTATTGTAAATGGTGTAAGAAAGACAACCATAACACAGAAGTTTGTAAAAGGAAACCTCCTACCTTTGCTGCAATGAAATCGGGGAACCAGAGATTAAAGGTTAAACCTACTGGACAGCAGGAACCTTATCACCCCCCAGTGTGTGAAGATGTAATATGTAATGGAGTCACCATAAGGTGTTTGTATGATACAGGTTGTGATTATGATTCAGTTGTGAGTTCTCACCTGGTGCAAGCAGATCAATATACCACAGAAACAGTGGAGATTCAAGCTGAAACCAAGGATGTAGCGACCATGACACTTCCTATCGCCAGGATAAATGTGAAAACGCGATATGTGGAAGGAGTTATCAAAGCAGCAGTGATAGATGAACCAATCTACCCTCTGATATTGGGGTGTAGATATTGGGGAATCCCAAGAGACCTGTGATCATGGCAACAGTGCAGACCAGATCACAGTCTAAAAAGGAGGAGGATAATCTGATAAATACTCATCCAGATGAGATGAGGAAGGCACAGGCGGAGGACAGATCACTCAAGCCGTGTTTTAAGAAATTGCCCAAATGTCATACACCTCCAGGCAAGGGAGATTTCTATATGAAAAACAAATTGATATATAGGAAGGCTGGAACTGGATCCAATGGTCACGGACAGCTGGTCCTTCCAATTTCATATAGGACTAAAGTGTTGGAACTAGGGCATGCGATTCCCTTCAGTGGTCATATGGGGATCAGCGCAACAGGACAGCGTATAGCTTGTCATTATTTCTGGCCAGGGATAACTGAAGATATAAAAAGATATGTAAAATCCTGTCCAGAATGCCAACGGGTAACTCCAAAGCATTGGACTGCACCAGCAACTCTAGGGGAAATGCCCATAGTGGGAACACCTTTTGAGAGAGTTGCAGTGGACACTGTGGGACCGCTCACTCGGACAAAGAGGAAAAACAGTTACATTCTGACTCTGATGGACACTTGTTCTATGTGGGGAGAGGCGGTAGCCCTGTCATCAATTGATTCGAAACATGTGGCAGAGGCATTACTCACAATTTTCACAAGGTTAGGCTTTCCCAACCAAATCTTGACTGATAATGGCTCACAGTTCAAGGGGAAACTAACAGAAGAAGTTTTCAGGATCTTTCAAGCCAAACACTTTCATTGTAGCCCGTACCATCCCCAAGGGAATGGCAAAGTGGAAAGGTTTAACGGGACACTCATTTCGATCCTGAGAAAGTTGGCACATGAAAAACCAGATACATGGGACCAGTACCTTCACGCCGCCCTCTTTGCTTATCGGGAGGTACCCCATAGTTCAACCGGTATGGCACCAGCAACCCTGTTATTTGGGAGGCCAATAAAAGGTCCATTGGAAGCCTTGTTAAGGACTTGGACTGATGAAAAGGCAGAAGAAAATATTACCTCATCATATCAATATGTGAACGAGCTGACCACTCGTCCTAAAACTGGCTGGAAACTTGCCAAGTAAAATTTGAGACAAGCCAGGAAAAAGCATGCTGCCTATTATAATAAGAAAGCGAAAGACAGAGACTTAGCTGTGGGAGAGAAGGTACTTCTTCTTCTTCTACCCAGCAGCAGTAACAAGCTGCAAATTGGATGGCAAGGTCCATATACAATTCTAGAGAAGGTGTCTAGAACAAATTATAAGATAGATAAGAAGGGGAAAGAGAAAATCTATCATGTGAATCTCCTGAAGAAATATCTGGATAGAGAAAACCAGGAAGAGACACATTTACTGACCTTTTCTGTTGCAATGGAGATGAAAAAGGAACCACTCTCCTCTTATGAATATCCCCTACATCCCTGTGAGACTGCTGCACAGGTAAAAATCAGTACACATTTAACGAGAAATCAGAGGGAGAGAGTTTGGCAGGTTCTAGATGATCATACAGATGTGCTAACGGACAGACCGGGGCATACAAACTTATTAGAATATGATATGAAACTTACAAACCCAACACCAATCTGTATGAGAGCCTATTCGATTCCTTTCGCTAAGAAGAAAGCTTTGAAGGAGGAGATAGACTATTTGTTGAAAGAAGGAATTATTTCACATAGTGAGTCTCCTTACAGCTCTAGTGTGGTTCTGTTGAGAAAACCCTCTGGAGAACATAGACTGTGTATAGATTACAGGAAACTGAATGCTATCACAGAAGGTCAAGTGGATCCATTACCGGATACAAATCAGCTGTTTGCCAGGCTGAATAAAGCTAAATATTTCTCTAAGGTGGATCTGAGCAAAGACTACTATCAGATTCCAGTAAAGCTTGAGGTTAGACCTTATTTAGCCTTTAGCACCTCGGAAGGACATTATGAATTTAACAGATTGCCATTTGAATTGAAAAATGCTCCGAGTGTGTTCTCTAGAATGATGAGAAAATTGTTGGATCCCCTGAATAATCCATGCATCACAAACTTCATGGATGATATCCTCATAGCTACTGAAACATTTGAGGAACACATTAACTCTCTGAATATGTTGTTTGATCGACTTAGAGAGGCGAATTTGACCGCTAGACCGATAAAATGTTGTGTTGGATGTAAAGAGCTAGAATTCTTGGGACACACAGTACATCAGGGAAACATGACCCCTGACCCCAAGAACCTAGAGAAATTTAAAAGAGCACCGAGGCCACAGACAAAGAAAGATGTGCGATCTTTTGTCTCATTATGTGGTTTCTACCAAAAGTATATCAAAAACTTTAACTCAATATGTGCTCTGTTGATGGATTTAACGCGCAAAGGAAATCCGGATAGAATTACTTGGTCCGCGCAGTGTGAACTAGCCTACCAAGAGTTGAAGGAAAAGCTCACAAGCAGGCCTATTTTGAAATTACCTGACTTGAGTCAAGAATTCATTGTGAGAACGGATGCGAGTAATATAGGGTTAGGTGCGACTCTATTACAAAGGTCACATTCTCTTGATGGGGAATTAACCCCAGTCGCTTATGCTAGCCGTAAGTTGAACACAGCAGAACAAAAATATTCAACAAGTGAAAAAGAATGTTTAGCTGTAATATGGGGTATAAAAAAGTTCCAGATTTACCTCCTCGGTAAAGCATTTAAGATCCAAACAGATCATAAACCACTCGCATTTCTGTCACAAGCTAGGCATGAAAATGCAAGATTATTAAGGTGGTCGTTGCTATTACAGCCCTACCAATTCAGTATAGAATATATTCCCGGCTCGACCAACGTCGGTGCTGATTTTTTAAGTAGACACCCGTGCGATGAAAATCATAGTAGTCACTAGGCATAGTAAATTTATCTATGTGTATTTAGAATTATGAGCTGACATAGGATAGTCTGTTCTAAGTGGGGAGATGTGTGATGAAATTCTAAATAAAATATCTAAATTAGAATATAATAGGATAAAGCATAAAGTCAAGAATAAGATAGAACTAATAAATTAGGTAAAGAATTGTTTTCTTCACCCACGCCTGCAGCGTATTAGTTTTGATAACGCAGTATGGCAGAAATTAAGATGGTTTGGCCATGTCTGCAGAATGGGAGAAGATCGGATACCACGACAAGCATGGGAAACAAAGAGCCAAGGATCCAGACCCCGAGGACGACCCAGAGTCCGCTGGGAGGACAACATTAGACAATCTTTGAAGGATCGAGGACTAGAATGGAACCAGGCCAGGAGGAAGACAGCCGATAGGATAGTCTGGCGCTCTCTCTTCCAAACCTCTACACCTCATGGTAGAAGGGGAACGACTAAGTAAGTAAGTAAGTATGGCAGAACAAAAGGTACCCACTTTTTCTAATTCGTCCTTGAGATAAAACGTAACACATTTCCAAGTTCAAGCAGAGTATTAGCCTAGAATGACATAGTATGTAGAAAGAGGGAGGGGAAAGGATAGATGGCCCAATGCTAACCGCGTCTCGCATCGTTTCCAAAAATAAAACCAACGCGCTAGCCTTGCTTTGGGTGATTTTCAAAATACGATGTAACAAGAATACAACTACACACTTATAGTAGAATAATATTGTATGTATGGACAGAAGATCCACTGTGTTATTTGACTGATGTAAATAATTCTTTTGAGTTCAATTTTGATTGTCAGTCCTGGTTCAAAATAAATTAGAATCAGGATAATAAATTGTAAAAAATTATATTTACACAAATTTCAACCACTGACTTAATTAAGATAGCCTTTTAACGTGTTGTTTGTATGTTATTGTTGTAGTACTGTTAGTTGTTGTGGATAATAAACCATTTGTTTGTATGTTAGTTGGTTATTGCACATTACACTCTACATTCATAACCCTAGACACTACACGAAGTCATCATACATAATAGTATAGATTAATTTGAATGAGATCAAAAGGGTGGTAGCGGAAAGGTACTCTGTAAAGTTTACAATACTATTTGGTATATTCAGGGACCTTCATAGCTGATCTCATTCAACACAATAATAATACATAAAAACAACAATTCTTAACGTCAAAATCCACCACAGGAACCCTTAATGCTCCAAGAATTCTAGTAGAGTGGACATGTCATCTTTATTGGGCAGATTTGACCAGCTACTGTTGGTGTAGTGGATTTCTTAGCATCTCGCGGAGAAGACAGACTTCCACACGCCACCGATGTGGAAACCTGGAAACCAGTATTTCGTCATAGATATGGTATCATTATTGCCATGATCGAGTTCTCGAAGTGGGACTGGTTGGGTAAATCCTAAAAACCCATTACCAAGACAGCAGAATTAAGTACCCAGCTGCTGATACCCTATGTTCCTGTAGCTGTTGAACCCCTGAAATCATCAATATTCAAGCTCACCAAACTTCCGAACTCCTATTCCATCTATGTTTGCAGATCGGTGGGCCCTGTTCCTTATATGCCCAGTCACAATTGAACTGGCCGCGTCCCTCATCTGAGTTTGGACATTCAACCCACAAGATATCAGGGTTAATTATCAACTGAGTCACACTGAAATATATATTTCCCACTGTCCTCGTTACCCTTGGATTTATCTGAATTCTCACCTCGACGGAAAGGCAGAGAACTGACCAGATAATTGGTTCTAGTCCGGGATATTACTTCAGTGATAGAAGAGGGATTTTATCTCAAAGACCTGTGGCAGAAATTAGTTAATCTTAGGAAGTCCTTGGTGGTGCTTATAAGAGGGTGTCTTCCTCTCTACATTATTATTGGGAGTTTTGTGTGTGTCTTTTGGGTGGTGTGTTCTTTTGCTGTGGGGTGAAAGCCTTGATAATAGTCGCCTCTATTTGAGGCTTGGGAATGTAGGACGGGGACACAAATTAGAACTGGGTGTTTATTATTTCTAGTACCCATCGCGGTTGTTTTTTTTTTGGTTTAATTCTTGGATTTCTTGTGTACAACTTTTGTTGCCATTTTGGACTACTAACCAAAACCGGATTGGGGTTGTATGTTGTTATTCTTGTAGTTATATTAGTGAAATTATACTTTTGTTTGGATCGATTTTATAATTCCTGCCATCGCGCAGACATAGTAATTTTTTTAATACACATTTATAACATAATAGATATAGAAAACTAATTAGCCGCGGATCATAATTGTCTTCATACCTGCACATATGTGATTGTTGAATGTGAAAACCACTTGGTGTATCAGTCCCTTACTTTAATTAACTATCCATTTGTTGATAAGTGATAAAGATAAGGTGAGTTGACATCTAAATAAGTCTGAGTGGCAGGGTTAAAGGTTGTTTATCATCTTTGTATGCCTGACTGTCACATTTCCACTCCACATTCACATTCGGTATTTCAGACTTTCCTCTATTTTGTACTCCTCTCTCAGACTATTGTCTTGTCACAGACAGACTCTCTTCGCTATTCGTGACACATAGCCAAAACGAATAGTATCGGAGAAATGATACATCCCATCGCAATTCGAACTTGGTCAATCCACTTGGTTGTATACTCTCTGGTTGAAAATCTGACAGAGAACCCTGAGAAATACAGTTTCAGCATTGCTGCTATATCTTGTAGAACATGGTACACTTCCAGGGCCTGCCATAACATCTGGTGTGGAACGGATCGATACACATTAGCTAGATCCAAAAGATTACATGGAGATTTGTTCTCTCATACTTTCTTTTTGAATTGCTTTCCAGATCATTGTGGCATGCTCTAGACACCCTGGTGTACCTGGGATATCGCCTTTCTAAATGGTACCGTAGTATCAATGTATCCATTCTCCATGAGAGAACATTTTGTAGAGTAGAAATTTATGGTAAGAATTTTTAACCTACTTTTTTTTTTCTTAACGTACGCCTGCTCATACTCGAGGCGAGAATCTCTGTTTAGTATAACTAACCTGAGACTGATTTTTAGGTGAGTATTCCTTTTTTCCCTGTACACTGACAGGTGTCCACTCGCCATTCAGGCAGATACTCGCCGTCTTCGGAAGGTACCCATTAGAGCTGGGTCGACTCAGAAGCCGCCAGTCCCTGATCGACGACATTTCTTCAAATGTCTTCGCTAGGGCTCGAATTAATCCAGTCTTTTTCCCGGTCGACGACACTTATCCAAATGTTCTTGCCCGGTCTTGAACACGTATCACCCGATCGCCAGCGCAGTGTGGTAACCATTACACCAGCGCGGCTCCTTAAGCCTACTTTGATAAGATTTTTTAAAATTCTAGTAGGAAATTGAAAAAAGGACAAACTGAAGGTTCTTCTCACTACACGTGACGTATGACTTGCTTTAGAGTTGATATTCTTTGTGGGGAGGGGGGAACCACACACAAAAAAGTAGGCAAATAAGTTGGGTCAAAATAAACAGATCCACAGAAAGAAAATCGTTCTCTACTCAATATAGGATTGATCATTTTTATTGGGTTATTATATTTACGCCTTACTGATCACGCTAAGCTACCATTAGCAATAGATATAACAATTTAATGCATACGTTCCCTGAGACCTGAATTTTTTATTTAAGGTTATTGCAAGATAAATAAAGGTTGAGAAATGATGTTCTAGGGAAAGTCATAAAGCAAATATTTACCTCATGGCAGAAAGCAAGATTGCTAAATTTATGAGACCAACAGGTGTGATTACACATCATTATCAAGTGACTCCACTATCACCGGTGCTGTTTAATATCTATACAGTGAAAATAGGCACCATTCAGCCAACTGGGTTGGGACGAACACTGACTTTTGTTGATGACATCCTCATTTATAGAACTGGCTCTGACTGACAAATGGTGCGAGGAAACTGGCTCCAATCCCAACAAGGCCTGCTTGATGAGATGCTCCTTGAACAACTCCATTGTGAAAACAGACCTCCCAGATATCACTCTCAAGGGACAGAAAATTGAACGGCAAGAGAAGCTGACATACCTTGGAATTATATTCGATCGCGGGCTCTCGTATAAGTACCATGTTGAACAAATCATACTGAAATACAGGCACGGTCTAGCAGCCCTAAAAATAATAGCTGCAGCGCGTCTGGAGCAGAGATTACTATTTCTTCTTTATCATCAGCTCGTCATATCGGTCATTGAGTATGGGCTGGGAATACTCACGCTGTCAGTAACACAATATGAACAACTAGAACGCATTCAAAATGAAGGGATGCATATAGTCTTGGACTGTACACGAGATACCCCATTGTGACAATGAGGTACATGCTTGGAGTGCTGTCGATTAGATCCAGATATGTGATGGCCCAAGCAAAAACCTATATGCGAGTAACTACAGACAAATGGATACCCCTGCATGGAAACATAAGCTGACTTTAAGGGAGCAAGAATAAAGAGAGGGATGTCATGGATGGCACAGGCAGAGACAACGATCAAGCAGGTGGCCACAGTTGAAAACATATTCAAAGGGGAAGAGTGGAGTAAGTCAGATGAGAACTGGATTAATTACCAGCAAGTCGTCATCAGCTTTGTAGAGAGTGTAGAGCTTGGGGCAATGGAAAAGCAGAACTTGAAATTAATCAACTGATACATGATCAAGCCGGGGATAATGATGCCGTTGTGTATACAGATGGGTCTGGGATCCGTGGTGAGAAATCAGGCTGGGGCTTTTCTGCTAGGGTAAAAGGCATAATTGTCGCTAAACATAGCGGGGCTTACAAGATAACAACTTCCAGCATGAGAAGGGAGGTAGGGGCAGGCAGTCACTGCAGCCTTTAAGGTGGATATCTGAAACATCGTTCACAGAGGCAGTCATTGTGTCGGACTCTCAGTCCATTGTTCAAAAGGTTCAAAGTGGTTGGTTGCGCCATGAATGGAAAACATTCATAGAAGCTTCAAGAGCTGGTGTGGATCTTCTGTTCTGGTCATGCAGGGTTATGTGGTAAGGAGAGAGCTGACAGACTCGCAGCAAGAGCACCCACAGTGTGGACACTGGATATGGATAAGGGAGAGATACTGAGAACAATGAATAATCGCCTGTTAGAGAATGACACTGCAATAGATGAATCATCAAGGTCAAGGCTATTGGAATATGACATCAAAGGTAAGGATAGCAGAGTTGGACGTATGAGAGGATGCATCCGTCGTGTATACAACCAGCGAGCTACAGGTACAGTTAACATTCAAACTCTTCGACAACGCTGAGGGAGACTGAGCACCTATGGGTTTGCCCGGAGTGCAATGATGTCGATTGTATTCACCAATTACAATAACAATTATCAAGTGAGTTGCATATGCAGATGGGAAGTAATATTAGAGAAAAAGGTAGTAAAGAGGTAACCCACACGTCATTGACGACACTTAACAAAGTCACCATGAAAACTCACTATTGACATAGTCTTCAACGATAACTAACAAAATCTCTGAACAACAATTAAGTAATTCACTAACGAACACTACTATAAGGTTAATATTGTTTATTAAGATTACACAAATTTCCCTCCACCAAATAAAATATAATAATATTAAAGCATGCACCCTATACCTATATAATGATTATAATTTCCATTTCTATTAATTTTGCACTACACTTATTAATCCTATCATCATCTAATAGGTTGGGAACCTCTTCTCATTATTCTCAATTAATATACTCTGGTCCCCATAAGGACAAAAACCTGACATGAAAAACTATACCAACTCACAAGTTACACTGATTCTCAAAATCTCATGTAGAGTAATATTATCATTTTTCTTGATATTCAATAAACATTTCTTATTAAGTTTAACAGTAACTATTGGTTCTCATGATGTTTACTTACAGGTGGCATCAAAGGCTAAGCGCCCGGAATAAATTCACCACTATTTATTTATCTATTTCCTACCAGTCTGCAGATCACACATTATTGCTTTACTACAACTAGGTACCACAAACTACCCGCTTTGAGCTGTTGAAAATGGACAAAAATGGAGAAAACTGAGGGAAATTCGTCAAGTTTAAGTCGTCACTGTCCCTTTGCAAGCGGATTGTAATAAAATTTATATCACAATACTCTTTATCTTCTTCTCTTTTGAAGTGTATTAATTTAAAAAAAAATAAAAGCTATTGAAGTATTTTTTTACTAATAAAAACAATTAGCAACGTTACGCGTAGTTTTCCCCGGCGCGCTACGGACTCCGAACCTTTTCATCTCACCCCGCTTCATTCAAACGGGTTTCGCTTGACCAGCAGACGTCTGATTTGCATACGGTTTTCACCATCAGGATAGGCAGAGGAATAGCTTTAATTTCGTATAATGCAAACTGTAGAAAACAAAGTGGAAGACGTAGATTTCTCGAAGTGAAGTTGAAATTTTACAAGATTTGACATTTTAAGTTGTTGTGTTATAATTCCTTGCATGGTATGAGAAGATTTGGGAGCCATTTTTAGTTATTCCTGTAAAATATCATAGACTTCTGATGTTTGCTGGTGAAGCGATTTGACTTTAAGTAACGCTCTCTCAGTCAAGAATTTTATCGAAAAATACAGAGCGAGGCTGTTACATCGACCGTGATAACTCTCGATGTCGATCAAAATCGGCATGCCACTTATGTTGGTTCGTGTTCAAACTTCATCACATCTTCTGATTTGAAGATGACTATACGTAAGTATATCACTTATTAACAATGTTTTGAACTTTAAATGTAAACTTTACAATAGTTTTAATATTATTTAGCAATTTAACACGATCACATAGTTGTTGTAACAGCGTGAAATGAATGTGTTATCACCACTTCAAACATTCATGCATCAATCTAATTATTTCACGAGCTTGAAAAGCTAAGAAAGTTACCAATCTGAATAAAAAATGCATGTTTTGATTAATGTGTAATTGAATGAAGGTTTATTTTGCAACATAATAGGGTGTATTATGATCTCAAAGGTGAAGGATATCGCAAAGCGAAAATGAATCGAGTCAAGGCTAGGAGACCGGAAAATTCCACAATTAAAGTAGCTGATTCTGTACTGAAATGTCCGGACTCGCAGCCAAGTGATAGTCTTAAAATTCCCCGAAAAGAAGAAATATATATAAACAGCTTTCATAAAATAGGAGCCGCGGTAGCTATATATATAATATTATAATATAATATGGTAATTTCCTATTACTCGTACCGTTTTGCTCCATAGTGAATATGTGTAATTATGTGTTCTTTCGTAGCAGTTTGTTAGGTTTAGGATTAGTGTTAACCCTAGAGTTAGTGTTAACCCTAAACACGAGTAATGTAATACTATAATAAACTTGAATGGAAGAAATGAAGTAAAGAATCAGAGAGGGCAATTAAAGAAAAAAACAGCGAATAACTGACAACAATAGGAGGAAAAAAGAGAAAGATGTTAAGAATGCAGAGAAGAAGTTAGAGTTATATAATACAATCATTAGCCATAGGGGTCTGTGCACCACAAAGGAGGATGTGGATAAAATTTGTAAAGGATGAAATGCCCTTACAATAGAAATCTTAAGGCTCAGTTAAGATACAGAAAATTAATATTGAATGATAAGGAAATTAAACTATCAGGAAATATCAAAGAGTTGTATTTTGGGCTTCATTGCCCCCTCGCAGGGAAAGAGTGCGCCATGATCATTCTCCTCCAGTTTAAAAATGTCTTTTTAAATGCTGATAACCAGTTGTTTTAAAAAAATATAGCGTTTAGATGTTAATTATTGTTTAGATGTTGTTAATTATTGCCTACACATTTTTTTAAATGAAATATGGACAGTATCTTAAAAATTTTATTTTCTTAATTTTCACATTTTTTTCTTCCCATGTGACAAATTGTCCTCTGGACACATTTTTTAAAAATTATACAAGAACAAATAGATGTTTAAATCCTGTGAAAAAAATTGAGATATATGTGTGTAGTATGCAGATTAATATGTACAAATTTAAATCTTGTACCGTTTATACTTTTTGAAATATGATGTATTAAATATTGACTTTCATTCAACCAATTTTTTTTTTTGGTAATGTGTTTTGCAGATTTGCAATTTTTGGTCTCAAATATACTGATAATTTTTCATGATGTAGCCCTATAGTTTTTTTTGTGTGATTAGTATATACCAGACTATATGCTGTTTGTCAGAGAAAGTTGTAAGATTATATTTAAGAAGACGGCAGTCTTCTGAAGTTGGTGTGATGTAACGTTTTCAATGTTGCGAAGTCCCCACATTTTTTAAAATGCTATAACTTTTTTTATTTGTTGACCTATTTTAAAAAATAAAGTACCAAATTTCATGATTTACCAAGGGCTTCAAAACTACATTGTTTTCTCTGGTGTTTCTGTGCAAACAAAAATCACTTTGTGGTACCTAATATGATGTAAATATTAACTTTCATTCAACCAATTTTTGTTTTTGGTAATGTGGTTTGCAGATTTTCAATATTTGGTCTCAAATATATTGATAATTTTTCATGATGTAGCCCTAAAGTTTTCTTTGTGTGATCAGTATATTCCAGACTATATGCTGTTTGTCAGAGAAAGTTGTAAGATTATATTTAACTCTTAGTATACGAGTGGCCTTTTAGAAAGGCCGATGATCGATCCCCGTCAACAGCAAAAATGTATAGGTGAATGCATGTTTAAAACCACTGAACAATTTAGTTACGTGCATGATATAGGGAGGACACCTTGGTGGACAGAGGAAGTCAAAGAGAAAATAAGAGAGAAGAAAATGGCATGGAAACAATACTTAGGAGCTAAAAACACAACAGGACAAATGGAAAAATATAGAGAATATGTGACACTCAGAACAGAAGTAAAGAACAAAGTGCTAGCAGCAAAACAGAAGTCCCGGGAAGAATTTGGAGAAAAGCTAGAAAAAGATGCACAAGAAAACCAGAAATTGTTCTATAAGACCATGAGGAAAGAAAAACAATGCCCTCTCAAATTTATAAAGGACAAGCAAGGCAAATTGCTTACTGCCCCGAAGGAAGTAATGGAAAGATGGAAAGAATATTTCTCAGAACTCCTGGATGGTGAGCATGATGAAGCATCAGAAATGATAACCACTGACACAGAAGAGGAAACCAATGATGGTGAAGATGACATAAAGATGGAAGAACTGAGGGCAGCACTAGAGAAAATCAAGATGGGCAAAGCAGCAGGGCATGATGGTATAACACCAGAAATGGTTAAGTACATGGGAGCATCAGGCGACCTATTACTCTTAAAGGTCCTACAGGCAGCATGGTGCAACAAGACCATACCAAAGGATTGGGAGATTGCCATCATAACACCAATTTTCAAAAAGGGTGACAATCGACAATGTGGAAACCATAGAGGCACATCCCTTCTCAGTGTCCCTGGTAAAATCTACTCTAGAATCCTAGAGCAGAGACTCCGACGCCTAGCTGAGCCACAATTGGATGAGGTCCAGTGCGGATTCCGAGCAAACCGAAGTACTCAAGACCTAATCTTCACACTCAGACAGCTGAGTATAAGAGTGAGATCCATCTTTGTTTCATAGATCTGGAAAAGGCGTTTGACAGGGTCCCCTGGAGCAAACTTTGGGACTGTTTGGCAAGGAAGAATATTCCAGCACCTCTGATTCATGCTATACAGAGCTTCTACAAGTCTTGCAGAAATTATGTGAGGACAGCAAACCATAAGTCAGAAGAGTTCAGGACCACCACTGGTGTAAGACAAGGTGATATCCTATCACCTTACCTCTTCATACTCCTTATGGACGATGTCATCAAGGCATGTAAGGAGATAAGAAGAAAGTATTCAGTGGGGTACTGGAAGATGAGACAGGTCTATATTTCGGAGCTGGCATTTGCTGATGATGTTGCCCTGATTGCTAAATCAGAGGCACATCTCCAATCCAACCTGCAAGTCTGGAAGGAAGAGCTGGAGAAGAGAGGGATGGTCATAAGCAGCTCTAAAACAAAATCCATGGTGATATCACGAGAAGAAAGAAAACATCAGATTAAGTTGGGAGAACAGGTCCTGGAGCAGGTCGACCACTTTAAATATCTCGGAGCTATTATAGACCGAAAGGGAGGCATCAAAGAAGAGTTGGCCACTCGAAAAGCAGCGGCTGGGAGACTTTTTCAGGCCATAAATCGTGAATTCCTCAGCAAGAAAGAGGTTGGTAAGAAAACGAAGATGGCTGTATACCGCTCCACCTATGTCCCAGTCTTGACATATGGATGCGAGTCGTGGGCAATGACTACAACCCACAAAAGCCAGATCCAAACCTCAAAAATGAGGTATCTGAGGAAAGTGGTTGAAGTAACAAGAAGAGACATGGTCCGCAACCAGACGATCCGTCAAGGCCTAAAATCCCATCCGCTGCAGACCCAAATAGAACAGTCCCAACTAAGATGGTTTGGCCATGTCTGCAGAATGGGAGAAGATCGGCTACCACGACAAGCATGGGAAACAAAGAGCCAGGGATCCAGACCTCCAGGACGACCCAGAGTCCGCTGGGAGGACAACATTAGACAATCTTTGAAGGACCGAGGACTAGAATGGAACCAGGCCAGGAAGAAGACAGCTGATAGAATGGTCTGGCGCTCTCTCTTCCAAACCTCTACACCTCACGGTAGAAGGGGAACGACTAAGTAAGTAAGTAAGCATGATATAGGGGTTTCATTTCTTCACATTTTGATATATAACACTTTATGTTATCTTTATAAATAAATTATTTAGTGCAGATCGATCATCGGCCTTTCTAAAAGGCCGCTCGTATACTAAGAGTTAAGAAGACGGCAGTGTTCTGAAGTTGGTGTGATGTAACGTTTTCAATGTTGCGAAGTCCCCACATTTTTTAAAATGCTATAACTTTTTTATTTGTTGTCCTATTTTAAAAAATAAAGTACCAAATTTCATGATTTACCAAGGGCTTCAAAACTACATTGTTTTCTCTGGTGTTTCTGTGCAAACAAAAATCCCTTTGTGGTACCTACTACAACCGCCCCAACAACGACGTGACGTTATAAATATTTAATTTTTTTTTTTTTTTCGTACGCCCGCTAATACTCGAGGCGAAATCTCAGGTTATTATTTATGTCTAACCTGACATTGATTTTACGTGAGTATCCCTTTATTTCTTGTACAGAGACAGGTGTCCCTCGCCATTCAGGCAAATACTCGCCGATTTCGGAGGTACCCATTGCAGCTGGGTCGGCTCAGTAGCCGCCAGTCCCTGGTCGACGACACTCCTTCAAATGTCCTCGCCAGGTCTCGAGTTAATCCAGTCCAAATCCCGGTCGACGAAAAATCCTCAAATGCCGTCGCCCGGGTTTGATCCTGTATCACCCGGTCGCCAGAGCGGTGTTGTAACCACTACGCTAGCGCGGCTCCCATAAATATTTAATATATTCTATATCGTCAACACGGAGAAATTATATTATCCTTAAAATGGCCCAAGAGCCGTTTGTGAATCACTATTCACCTTAGCGGATAAAGATAATTGGTTAACAGCTTGAGAACCACTATCTCCTTTTCTTACTTCGTTAAAATCCTTGGAGTTACTTGTAATATTCAGAGCCCTCCCCAAACTCTACTATTCAACAAATAATCCGTCCTACTAATGCAAACCACAAAGTATATCGGACCACTACAGAGTCGAAAATTCTAAAGCTCGGCAAATTACTCTCTCCACTTATCTGCACTTATAACGAGTTATTCTAACACTAGCCGAGATTATATAGAAACGTTTTTAATATTTATTATTATTATAGCTATTCTCTACAAAAACATTATCCATAAAAACCTAAATATTTGTCCACATACTGGCTAATCCAGCACACGGACCTATGACAAACTTCCTACATTTTTAGTCGTCTTAATTATTACGTTGCCCGTCTAAAATCTCTAAACTCTCTGTCTTAGCGTGTTCTAATCTGCATGAGCGTAGGTATTTATTTTTCTATCATTTTACACCCGACACCTGCTCCTCTGCTCTTTCATGGGAAATCAGTCAGGAGTTCACGATTCTATCACTGTTGACAGAGGAAATGCTGACTACAGCCTGTTTTGTTAAATCTAATGACTCTTTCTCACGACCCAGAAATGCGACACTACTGCACTTCTACAAATATTCTCATAAACAAAAAATACAAAACTATTAATCAAAATGTTTCTACATGTACAATGTCACACATTCCTTTTCCCAAATGTAATTTACATTAGTCAACATTACATACCTTGATCTTATTAAATTTATATGTCCTAAGACGAACTCGTGGTGTGAGAACCATTCCATAACATTTCACATCCATCATCACATATTGTTTATGCTTCGCCTGAGAAGTAACTGGCAATGTTTGTATTTACTTGAGGTTAAACTATGAGAAGTGAAAACGTTGTTCGTTATCAAGCTATCACAGTTCAAACTACATCTCCACAACGAAGGTTGGCTGTAATGGATCTCCGTCTTCTGTCTCTTGTCTTGGTGGTGCACTCAGTTAGACTCTTTCACTAGGGTTTAATGGAGATAAGCAGGCCAGTCGTTCTTCAGTTGTCTGAGAAAAATTGAGTTATAAAATATTGAAATACAAAAAGCGAGAAACCCGGGGCCTGTCAACAGTGAATATATAATGCAGAGAAATCGGTATGTTGCTGGCACTCGCAAGAAAATAAAGAAGTAGAAAAATAGACAATAGAAAGTTAATAGAGTGAGCAGCTTACCATCTACTTGAACCCAAGATTATCCAAAAGTCTCCACCGCCTTGCTGCGGAAGTGAATCTGGACTAACCACAATATTTCTTCCAAGTTTTTCTAGCATTTATTTGTTCTCTTCTCTTTCCATGAGATGCAGTACATTCTTCTATATATCCAAATTTAAACCTTCATTTAAAAGCTACATTCAACAACATGAGATAGATACTAATATCTAAACAACTAACTCTTAAATGCAGACTGAGACTCGTCACGTGCTATACATATGTATATTCTTCATTATTGTATGATGTAGAAACATGGATTATGAACAAGTAATTGGAAGAAAGAATTGAGGCCTTTGAGATGTGGGTATATAGAAGAATAGGAAAGAGAAGACAACTAATAAAGAGATTTTTTTTTTTTTTTCTATAACCAGCGGCACTCGAGCTTTTCCAGCTCTTTCGGCCCAATGACATGTCATTGCGAGGCTGGGGGGTCAGTGGACTTTCCTTCCAACCCGGTCAGGAGCTTCGCTCCTTCCCATCCACACGGGATTTATGTGCAGGAGCCGTTCAGGTTATTCAGTCAAATTTCCGATCCTAAACATTTCTTCAAACGCCGACGGCCGGGTTTGAACCATGAACACCTGGTCGCCAGTACAACGTCGTAGCCATTACACCAGCGCGGCTCCCATAAAGAGATTTTAGAAATCCTAAGAATGAACAAAGAGAATTAATGAAGGAGATCAAAATTAGACAAAGTATTTTGACCATGTAAAAAAGACTTGACACACTTTTGAAGACCATAATAGAAGGAAGAGTTGAAGGCAAACGTGCAAGAGGGAAAGATAACATCAAGAGATGGACAAGAGAGAGTATGTCGGAGTGTACCATTAATACAAGAGACAGAAGACGTTGAAGATTTATTGTACCTGTCCTTCGTTGTGGAGATGGCAGGTGATGATGATGAGAATTTTAATAATTGTGTGTGTGTGTCTGGCGTGACAAATGCCACATGGTGATCGTTTTGCTGTTCATTGTTCTCTTATTAAAAAAAAGGTAAAGAAACCCATTACACGCCCATTGAGGCATATTGGGAATATGGTGTTAGGCCCATATTATCTTGACCATCGGCACACTAGGGGTGATGTGATCGGCATCTCTTATAAAGCCACATTTAATTCTCTAGAACAAGAGGTTACATTTGGCGGTCTGTCCCAAGTGTCTCCCATCGCCATACAAGACCATGCAGTAAACTTGCTGCTCATTGAGCCAATAGTCTTGGAGGATATGTTCTGCTGTTTAGTTGTCTTCCCCACGTGGACACATGTCTATCTGCCCTTTCAGTAATTTGTGACCAGATGGTACGAGTATTTTGTGTCTGCTGTGGCGGATTCTCAGTCTGAAAATTATTACTTGATCTCTTTTTGGCGGGAAATAGTAGGCTTGCGTTGTATGGCTTTTTTAAATTATAATCTTTTATCTCTTCACGTGTAGATCACGTGCCCTCTGTTCCAACTTTCATCATCATCTCAACCCATAACCCGTCATGGGTCGTAGGGGTGCCATGGTGGAAGCATCAGCAGACAGGGTCCTCCACTGCTCTCTATTCTCAGCAATGCGTACAAGTGTGGAGAAACCGTGTCCTGCCCATTCTTTGATGTTATCAGCCCAGGATTTTCTTTGCCTTCCTCTTCTCCGTTTACCTTCGACTGTTCCCTGGAGGATCGTTTTCGAAAGGGAGTCATGACGAGTTACATGCCCAAACCAGGCAAGCTTTCGACGTTTCACTATTGACAAAAGTGGTTCTTGATGGCCTGCATAGGTGTTTATCTTCTCTCTAACATAGACATTTGTTTTGTGCTCTTTATAGCAAATGCGCAAAATTCTTCTGTAACATTTATGCTCGAAAGCCTGAATCCTTCGCTCCGTATCTGCAGTGAGTGTCCAGCCCTCACACCCATACAAGAGAATAGATAATACAAGTGATTTGTATAATTTGATCTTCACAGGAAAACTGATGTTACTTTTCCAGATTACATTCAACCTTGTCATGGCAGCTGAGGCCATATCAAGTCTTGTCTTGATTTCTTTATTTGATCTTCCATCACTACATATAGTGGACCCGAGATATTTAAAGGTGTTAACTTTGCTGTCTGTATTTTCGTGATTCTATGAAATGTGTCCGTCAAGGTTGAATTTGTTTAAAGATGTGTCTGATCATCTGATGAAGGATTCCAAAGCGCTATAATGTTTTAGGAAATGTCTAAAAAATGTTCGTGGATACTCAGGAATATCAATAATAATCGACTGTGTCGGAATTATTATAGTTAAATGACATACATTAATGCCCGCCAGTGGACTTGCGGAACAGATGCGTCCCAAACGCAGGCGCTAAAATTGTCCTACTAGAATGATGGCACTCAACAGCAACAACATTGTGTCCCGTTTTCCACGTTGAAAATCGAGGCCGCAGTGCGCAGGTCCAAAGTACTTACTTACTTACTTAGTCGTTCCCCTTCTACCATGAGGTGTAGAGGTTTGGAAGAGAGAGCGCCAGACTATCCTATCGGCTGTCTTCCTCCTGGCCTGATTCCATTCTAGTCCTCGGTCCTTCAGAGATTGTCTAATGTTGTCCTCCCAGCGGACTCTGGGTCGGCCTCGGGGTCTGGATCCTTGGCTCTTTGTTTCCCATGCTTGTCGTGGTATCCGATCTTCTCCCATTCTGCAGACATGGCCAAACCATCTTAATTGGGACTGTTCTACTTGGGTCTGCAATGGGTAGGATTTAAGGCCTTGACGTATGGTCTGGTTGCGTACCATGTCTCTTCTTGGTACTTCAACCACCTTCCTCAGATACCTCATTTCTGAGGTTTGGATCTGGCTTTTATGGGTTGTAGTCATTGCCCATGACTCGCATCCATGTCAAGACTGGGACATAGGTGGAGTGGTATACAGCCATCTTCGTTTTCTTACCAACCTCTCTCTTGCTGAGGAATCCTCGATTTATGGCCTGAAAAAGTCTCCCAGCTGCTGCTTTTCGAGTGGCCAACTCTTCTTTGATGCCTCCTTTTCGGTCTATAATAGCTCCGAGATGTTTAAAGTGGTCGACCTGCTCCAGGACCTGTTCTCCCAACTTAATCTGATGTATTCTTTCTTCTCGTGATATCACCATGGATTTTGTTTTAGAGCTGCTTATGACCATCCCTCTTCTCCAGCTCTTCCTTCCAGACTTGCAGGTTGGATTGGAGATGTGCCTCTGATTTAGCAATCAGAACAACATCATCAGCAAATGCAAGCTCCGAAATATAGACCTGTCTCATCTTCCAGTATCCCGAATCCGCACTGGACCTCATCCAATTGTGGCTCAGCTAGGCGTCAGAGTCTCTGCTCTAGGATTCTAGAGTAGATTTTACCATGGACACTGAGAAGGGATATGCCTCTATGGTTTCCACACTGTCGATTGTCACCCTTTTTGAAAATTGGTGTTATGATGGCAATCTCCCAATCCTTTGGTATGGTCTTGTTGCACCATGCTGCCTGTAGGACCCTTAAGAGTAATAGGTCGCCTGATGCTCCCATGTACTTAACCATTTCTGGTGTTATACCATCATGCCCTGCTGCTTTGCCCATCTTGATTTTCTCCAGTGCTGCCTTCAGCTTGTCCATCTTTATGTCATCTTCATCACCATTGGTTTCCTCTTCTGTGCTATTGGTTATCATTTCTGATGCTTGACCTTGCTCACCATCAAGGAGTTCTGAGAAATATTCTTTCCATCTTTCCATTACTTCGTTTGGGGCAGTGAGCAATTTGCCTTGCTTGTCCTTTATAAATTTGAGAGGGCATTGTTTTTCCTTCCTCATGTTCTTTAGGGTCTTATAGAACAATTTCTGGTTTTCTTGTGCATCTTTTCTAGCTTTTCTCCAAATTCTTCCCAGGACTTCTGTTTTGCTGCTAGCACTTTGATCTTTGCTTCTGTTCTGAGTGTCACATATTCTCTATATTTTTCCATTTGTCCTGTTGTGTTTTTAGCTCCTAAGTATTGTTTCCATGCCATTTTCTTCTCTCTTATTTTCTCTTTGACTTCCTCTGTCCACCAAGGTGTCCTCTTTCTCTGGTTCCCAAGTCGGACTTCACCGCATGCTTCTGCAGCAGCTGTCTTTATGATATCCTTGAATTTAATCCAGAGGGTTTCCAAGTCATCAGGTCGTTCTTCTGTGTTGCTCACCGCTGCAGCAATAAGCCCCTGATATCTGGTCTTAATTTCTGGCTCTCTCAGCTTGTAGGTCCTAATGCTCATTTCTCCTGCTCGTTTACTTGGTTTCTTGCGTGGTGTTGGGCAGTTTCTAGGCTGAGCATCTCTTTCAGTTGTTCGTTTGATTGTTAGCAGGTAGTGATCACTTCCAATCTCTGGCCCCCTCCAGACTCTTGCATCTCGGACATATTTGAATGAGCTTCTCCGAACAATGGCATAGTCGATCACTGACTTCTCATTCTTTGTTGGTTCACATCTAGTGTATGCATGTATGCGCTTATGGGGGAACTTTGTGTTTGTAATGATCAGATTCTGCTCACTGCAGAATCTAAGGAGTCGCTTTCCATTGTCATTGAGAGTATCTTCTCCATATCTTCCGATAACTCCACCCCATCTAGCATGGTCATTTCCAACTCTGGCATTAAAATCTCCGAGCATGATAACTTCATCTAGGCAGTCATCCACTGTCCTTTGAAGCAGCTCGAAGAATTCCTCCTTGACCTCTGCTCTCTCATCCTCATTTGGCCCATACACTATGACCAGGTTGACTATGGTTTCTCCTTCTTTTAGTTTTACAACCATAATGCGCTCCCAGACTAAGTTCCATCCCTTGATACTATCTTTTTGATTTTGGGCCACAATGCAACCCACGCCCCCTTTAGCTCTTTCAGATATGGGTACACCACTGTAGAGCAGCGTGTTGCTATCGAGATCCATGACTCCTTGTCCTTTTTTCTTTGTTTCCGTTATAGCCAGGATTTCTAGTTTTGCTTTCCTCATCTCTTCCACCAGCTCTTCTTCCTTCCAATTTATACTTCTTGTGTTCCACGTTCCATAAGTCGTAGTCCGTAGTTCGTTCCATTTCGTCGCCTTTAGAATCAGTCCGGTTTTCTCTCTTGTATTTCGTGTAATCAATGTTTAAAGCAAACAGGTGATTGGCCTGTTGTGCCTTTGCATGGTGGTGGGGCTGCCTTACGGCCTCCATGCAGGCCGCCCTCCTCCTTTTTCATCTGGGCTTGGGACCGGCATAGGCGGAGTTCAAGGTAATAGCTACAATAGTAGTACCAACACGATCCAAAGACATCATGTTATTGGAGTGCAGCCAATCCAAAGTTGAAGATTCTTGGTATTATCTACACTGTAGATCTAGGATTTTCCTGTGGCTTTTCTGCCATTCTGAAACGTGCTGAGTTGAAGTCATGAGCTCTAATTTCTCCAGCTTGGCTCGCATTTACAGGATCGTCACATCTGGTCCCTAGTTAGAAGTAAGAAGCACGTGGCATACTGTGCATTCCCCCCCATCCAAGGGGCTCTTTAACTATGCAGAGCTCAAATGCTGCGCTCTGGATCTGGGCTCTCCCAAGGAATTGGCATGTCCTGCGCAGAGCCACTTCTCAGCTCCCCTTGCCTATCACTGGGTCAGTAATGAGATCCTCCAGCATGCAGTCAACCAGGTCAAAGCCAAATAATCTGGGCCGTGACTTCTCCAAGCTTAGTGTGCAATGCTGGGTCCTCAACAAGTTTGTGGATGATTTTATGAGTCAATGAGGGTGTAATTAGTCTCACAGACAGGTTCACTTCCCCCTATGTATTTAGTTTTTCACCGATCTGATGATATGATCGTAGGAAGCAGATCGTATGATGGAGGTCAAAGTTACATATAGGATAGACATTCCAAAGTCCAGATACTCTGAAACATTATAAAAGACAAGATTTGATCAAAGCAGACTTGAAGAGAGCTCATCGTTTCTAAAGTAGATATCTACAGTGACTGGGTTGCCTATTCCTGTGTTAGAGTTTTGGAAAAGTAGGATTGGAGAAGAAATGATGATATAAATGAAAATTAAACAGAAAGTTCTGAAATACATTTAAAAAATCATTACTGAAAACTAAACTATAGTGGAAATAAATGGGAACCAGCAACAGGGGGACAACTGTGACACGGAGCTCCACAGCCAAAATCTCATGCGGAGGTGACGCTTGGTCTGATCTTCCTCTTCATCTTCTTCCTACACTTTCAGACGTCATCTTGAATACGTTTAATAAATTCAGTGGTCAAACTGAAGATGTTGGCTTACTTACTTAGTCGTTCCCCTTCTACCGGGAGGTGTAGAGGTTTGGAAGAGAGAGCGCCAGACCATTCTATCAGCTGTCTTGAAGATGTTGGCATCTACATAAAGTTTATCCAGGAACGGTTCATGTGACGGCAGTATGCCTTTTTTATTCCTCATATGTTGACAACGGGAACTTTCAGAGCAGATGTTGAGCAGCCATTTTAACAGTGCTACAGTTACTCATCAGTAATTCCTATCTCTTGCTTGTTGAATAAGTGGTACTTCAATCTAATGTGTACTGTGCGGAGTCTGAAGATTACCAGTTGTTCACTTCCGTTAAGCTGATAATATGCAACATTTTTATCTTGACCCGGATACTCTGCCTCTCACCTGTCCCTGCATCATCTGCTCTTGGTAATGCGCTTCCCGTCTTGGAAAGTTAAGCAGGTGTCAGGTTGAGGTAGCTGTCCACCTTCCTTTGTCAATCTGTCAGCCTCTTCATTGCCATAGATGTAATGTGATCCAATGTATCACAACTCATTTGAATCGCTGACAAAGTTCGTAGAGAATTGCTCTTATGGCATTTAGGCCTACATTATTTTGGCTCACCAGTGCTGCGTAGTTAATAGACTTCAGTACAAAATAAAACCAAGACAAGAATTAATTAATGTGTGCTGAAATTCAACATTTGGCTCATTATTTTACTTCGTCCTCCACATTTAGGACGGCAGCTCGTTAGTACTGCAGACACTGAGCCAATAAATAACGAGATATGAGTACAAATACCCACCCAATCAGAAAACTTGTTAATATCCATCCAGTAAGTTGTCAGGCCATTGTGAAATCGCAAGTTGTGACTCTCAATTGTTTTAACATTTTCCAAGAAAGTGGCAAATCTCTCACGCTCTTCACTGTCAGACGCGTAGTTTCGCTCTGATAAAAAAATGGAAAGAAAGAAATTATGTCTGTTCCATTTCTTTAGTAATGTTATGTGTATTTACGTACATTCGTTAATATTGTAGTCTGATTATAACACGTGTTACTTTGTTGTTTTAATTATAGCACGTGTTACTTTGTTGGATTTGATTTTTTATTACTTTTAACATTGATTCATTCAATTCTCTTTGGCTTTCTTTGGCTCCAATAAATTGTCATTTGACCCGTCTGTCTGCCAGTTTTGCCATATCCTTCTCTCTTCTCGCTATCTCTCTTCTCGCTATGTGTTTCGCGTTCACTCACTCTCTCCATGTGTATTCTTCATCTTTCACATCCGCTTGTCTCTGCTCTGTGATTTCCCCCATCTTCCTATCACCCGTGAATTCCATCTCGGAACATTACTGAACCTTGATACTACTATATACGTGGGATAGGGTAGAATTTTTACACTGCAGTTTACCTCCTTGCGATAGCAATTAATGCAAACTGGCAGAAGTGGTATCTGTAGCAATTAGTTTGACATAATGAGGTGTATAGCGTTGCGATACGTGAATACTTTGAGGAACTAAATATAGTGGTATTTTGTTGTCATGTGGAGTATTTGAAAGAGAAGGTGTGTTAAGATTATAATGGGTTTCTTATGAAATTGTGTGACAGTCTGCCGAGTCAGCATATGTGAATTGAGTGGTAATCTGCAGTTTCTCGTTAAATAATGTTTTGACATGTTATAGTCTGAAGACAATGGATTTCATGGAGATTAATATCAAGTAGCTGAATGCAAAGGAGGCTTTCAATAACACGAAAAGCATTTTGTGCAACAAATCTTTGTCGATGGAAGTAAGAAAGAGTTTTCAGGGTTATACTGAGCCAGTTTTGACATTTGGAAGTGAGACATGGACAATTAACAAACCAACGAGAAAATCCACAGATCCCAAAGAGATGTGCTTTTACGGGCGATATTAAAGGTATCATTGACACGTAGAACGAGTTATGAGGGTGTCCTGAAAGAAAACCATCGGTATAGGAAGCTCACTACATGTATTTGAAGGACGCTATCCGCATTCTTTTGGCACGTTATCAGACGTAGAATAGTGACTACATTATGGCAACAGGATGGATTGAAAGGACTAAAAGATAGAGAATGGTATAGAGAGAAGATGTCCAAGAGTTTGACATCGTGGCACGGAAAGACGTCAATAACAGAGTTGATAAACAGAGGTGGAGACAGATGGTAGTGGAAAGACGTCAATAACAGAGTTGTTAAACAGAGCTGGAGACAGATGGTAGTGGAAAGACGTCAATAACAGAGTTGTTAAACAGGGCTGGAGACAGAAGGTAGTGGAAAAAAATGTTCCCATTGTCCGTTGGAACTGTACTTGAAAAAGACGGAAAAAAAAAACCAAATACACGTTTACAACATAAGAAAACTGAAACTAAACCTGACTGCACATAGTCCTCTGTGATCGTTTTTCCACTGTTGTTTTTAATCTTACTTACTTACTGACTTAGTCTTTCCCCTTATACCGTGAGGTGTAGAGATTTGGAAGAGAGTGCCGGACTATCCTATTGACTGTCTTCCTCCTGGCCTGGTTCCATTCTAGTCCTCGGTCCTTCAAAGATTGTCTAATGTTGTCCTCCCAGCGGACTCTGGGTCATCCTGGGGGTCTGGATCCCTGGCTCTTTGTTTCCCCTGCTTGTCGTGGTAGCCGATTTTCTCCCATTCTGCAGACATGGCCAAACCATCTTAGTTGGGACTGTTCTACTTGGGTCTGCAGGGGGTGGGATTTTAGGCCTTGACATATCGTCTGGATGCGGACCATGTCTCTTCGTGTTACTTTAACCACCTTCCTCAGATATCTCATTTCTGAGGTTTGGATCTGGCTTTTCTGGGTTGTAGTCATTGCCCATTACTCGCATCCATATGTCAAGACTGGGACATAGGTGGAGCGGTATACAGCCATCTTCGTTTTCTTACCAACCTCTCTCTTGTTGAGGAATCCTCAATTTATGGCCTGAAAAATTCTTCCAGCTGCTGCTTTTTGAGTGGCCAACTCTTCTTTGATGCCTCCCTTTCGGTCTATAATAGCACTGAGATATTAAAAAGTGGTCGAATTGCTCCAGGACCTGTTCTCCCAGCTCAATCTGATGTCTTCTTTTTTCTCGTGATATCACCATGGAATTAGTTTCTAGAGCTGCTTATGACCTTCGCTCTCTTCTCCAGCTTTTCTTTACAGACCTGCAGGTTGGATTGGAGATGTGCCTGATTTAGCAATCAGGGCAACATCATCAGCAAATGCCAGCTCTGAAATACATACCTGTCTCATCTTCCAGTACCCCACTGAATACTTTCTTGTTCTCTCCTTACATGCCTTGATAACATCGTCCATGAAGAGTATGAAAAGATAAGGCGACAGGATATGACCTTGTCTTACACCAGTGGTGGTCCTGAACTCTTCTGACTTATGGTTTGCTGTCCTCACAAAATTTCTGCAAGACTTGTAGAAGCTCTGTATAGCATGAATCAGAGGTGCTGGAATGTTCTTCCTTGCCAAACAGTCCCAAAGTTTGCTCCAGGGGACCCTGTCAAACGATTTTTCCAGATCTATGAAACAAAGATGGATCTCACTCTTATACTCAAAAGCCTTTTCATCACTCAGCTGTCTGAGTGTGCAGATTAGGTCTTGAGTACTTCGGTTTGCTCGGAATCCGCACTCGACCTCATCCAATTGTGGCTCAGCTAGGCGCCAGAGTCTCTGCTCTAGGATTCTAGAGTAGATTTTAAGGACACTGAGAAGGGATATGCCTCTATGGTTTCCACATTGTCGATTGTCATCCTCTTTGAAAATTAGTGTTATGATGGCAATCTCACAATCCTTTGGTATGGTCTTGTTGCACCACGCTGCCTGTAGGACCCTTAAGAGTAATAGGTCGCCTAATGCTCCCATGTACATAACCATTTCTGGTGTTATACTATCATGTCCTGCTGCTTTGCCCATCTTGATTTTCTCCAGTGCTGCTTCAGCTTGTCCATCTTTATGTCATCTTCATCACCATTGGTTTCCTCTTCTGTGCTAGTGGTTATCATTTCTGATGCTTGACCTTGCTCACCATCAAGGAGTTCTGAGAAATATTCTTTCCAACTTTCCATTACTTCCTTCGGGGCAGTAAGCAATTTGCCTTGCTTGTCCTTTATAAATTTGAGAGGGCATTGTTTTTCCTTCCTCATGTTCTTTAGGGTCTTATAGAACAATTTCTGGTTTTCTTGCGCATCGTTTTCTAGCTTTTCTCCAAATTCTTCCCAGGACTTCTGTTTTGCTGCTAGCACCGTGTTCTTTGCTTCTATTCTGAGTATCACATATTCTCTATATTTCTCTATTTGTCCTGCTGTGTTTTTAGCTCCTAAGTATTTTTTCCATGCCATTTTCTTCTCTTATTTTCTCTTTGACTTCCTTTGTCCACCAAGGTGTCCTCTTTCTCTTGTTCCCAAGTTGGACTTCACCACGTGCTTCTGCAGCAGCTGTCTTTATGGTGTCCTTGAATTTAATCCAGAGGGTTTCTAAGTCATCAGCTTGTTCTGTGTTTCTCACCACTGTAGCAATAAGCCCCTGATATCTGGTCTTAATTTCTGGCTCTCTCAGCTTGTAGGTCTTAATGCTCTTTTCTCCCGTGTGTTTACTTGGTTTCTTGTGTGATGTTAGGCAGGTCCTAGGCTGAGCAACTCTTTTAGTTGTTCTTTTGATTGTAAGCAGGTAGTTAACACTTCCAATCTCTGGCCCCCTCCATACTCTAGCATCCCGGACATATTTGAACGAGCTCCTTCTAACTATGGCATAGTCGATCACTGACTTCTCATTCTTTGTTGGTTCACATCTAGTGTATGCATGTATGCGCTTATGGGGGAACTTTGTGTTTGTAATGATCAGATTCTGTTCACTGCAGAATCTAAGGAGTCGCTTTCCATTGTCATTGAGAGTATCTTCTCCATATCTTCCGATAACTCCATCCCATCTAGCATGGTCATTTCCAACTCTGGCATTTAAATCTCCAAGCATGATAATTTCATTTAGGCAGTCATCCACTGTCCTTTGAAGCAGCTCGAAGAATTTCCCCTTGACCTCTGCTCTCTCATCCTCATTTGGCCCATACACTATGACCAGGTTGACTATGGTTTCGCCTTCTTTTAGTTTTACAACCATAATGCGCTCCGAGACAAAGTTCCATCCCTTGATACTATCTTTTTGGTTTTTGGCCACAATGCAACCCACACCTTTAGCTCTTTCAGATATGGGTACACCACTGTACAGCAGCGTGTTGCCATATGACATACACTTATATTAATAATTCAGTAGTTGTAGACTGTCCCCTCAGTCATAATTGACTATTGGGAAGCGCCCCTGAGGTGATAACTGACTATTGGGAAGCGCCCTTGAGGTGATAACTGACTATTGGGAAGCGCCCCTGAGGTGATAACCCTAAGCTGCTAGTTTTACCTGTTGTTCCTGTCAGCATGTTCTTTTTTCTTCTGATTGTTGTGAGAGCTTATTTTCACCTAGTCTGAAGTGGCATCATAGGGAGCATCGCCACTTGGTACGATTTGCAGCTTCATCCTCCCAGGTTGCTGAATTTATGTCCGGTGCCTTTATGTCTCACTTGCACACATTTCTGAGCCTCAGCTGCTGTCGTCCGACTGTTCTTTTGCCATCTACCAGTTGTCCATAGAAGATATCTTTAGGGATACAACCATCGTCCTTGTGGCGGACATATCCAGCCCGTGTAGTCTGTACTGTCTAAGCAGTGTATACATGCTTCGAATGCCAGCATGTGGCATCAAATCCACATTTCCTTCCACGAAGTACCAAGTTTGATAGTAGTAGTAGTTGAAGAAAAAGAAGTTGAAAAAGAAGAAGACAAAGAAGATGAACGAATGAACAAACTTTATTTTCAAAGGGTTGAGAATTTGGCTCGCATGCCCGTCTGACATTCTGCCCTTCCTTTCTCTCGTCTTTTATACTGATTTCATTTATTCTCACATGCATTTTACCCATCAATGTAAAGGAATTCAACGTTGTAAAGGTAAAATAAGAGCATACTCACATTCACAGTATCTAATTACATACATGAAATAAAATATGTTGAAAAGTACAAACTAAGTATCACCATGAAATAAAATATGTTGAAAAGTACAAACATCATCATTAAACCTACATTCGTTATTATATTATTTGTTCGCAAATAAAAAACTCATAAAATATTCGAAAAGTCTATGATTGTATGAATAGGGACTTAGGTTGTTATGTTTTAGATAATGTGAAAGATAGTTCCAAAGATGAGCAGCAGAGTAAGCTAAGCTTTTCTTGAATACGTCAAGCCTAGGCTTGGGCACTTGTATTTTGTTAAGGCATTTGACTGCGTCTTTCATTGTATTTGAACATTGGCCAGATATGTTGGAGCATTCTGTGACAGGATTTTGTGAACAAATTTAGCTTTGTTGAACAGAAAGCACTTTCTTAGAGGCAGTATTTTGAGATCTTTATATAGATTTACACACTGTGTTTGGTAGTTGTCTGAAACTAGACGCACTGCACGCTTTTGTAGTGAATGGAGTCTTTTTGTGTTGGACATAGAACAACCATCCCAGATTGTGGAGCAATAGTCAAGGTTTGTTTGTATGTGAGATATATAGAACAATTTACGTGCATCTTCATCTATACTGTTCAAAAAAAGAAACGCAACATTATTGCAGTGGTAATGGACACCAAATTTCAAACTTGCACCAAAATTTTATTTTACAGAATTAATGTTTCAATCTTGGCATGAAGAAACTTTCAGACTTTAACAATGAAATGATGTTCATTAAATTTGGTTTGGACTTTTATTCATTGCGACTGAGGCCTCCGTTTCAGTAAGGTGTATGGCCTCCTCTGGCCTCTATCAGAGAACGACATCTTCCTGACATTGATCAGATTAGCCGTTGGATCTGTTGTGGGATCGCTGCCCACTCTTCCCGCAGTGCAAGAGACACTGTCGGAGATTGGCTGGAGCCACGTCTCGCTGGCGGAGTCGTCTGTCGAGGTCATCCCATAAGTGTTCTATGGGGTTCATGTCTGATGACATGGCTGGCCACGGAATGGTCTGGACGTTATTGTCAGCAAGGAACTGGGTGGTGAGCTGTGCCACATGAGGTCGAGCATTATCCTGCTGAAAAATCGACCTTCGTGCAGCCAGAAGTGGAAGGACGTGAGGACGAGGAATTTCAGCGACGTATCATTGGGCATTCAGGCGTCCTTCAATTTGCACCAGGTCACTTCTTCCCACGAAGTTGATCGCCCCCCACAGGTCACTTCTTCCCACGAAGTTGATCGCCCCCCACATCAGTACACCTCCACCACCATGTGGAGGAGCCTCATCAACGCTGTTCTGGGCAAAGCGCTCATGGACTCTGCGGTAAACTCTTCCCCGTCTATCGTGTCGCTGGAGCACAAAAAATGATTCATCACTAAACCAAACCCGTCTCGTCATTCCCAACGGTTCATTGACGATGCTGGTTCGCCCACTGCAGTCGGTTCTGGCGATGCCGGTGCATAAGAAAAGGACCTCTGTAGGGTCTTCTAGCCCAAAGACCAGAGTGGTGCAGCCGGTTCCTGACCGTTTGATCTGAAATTCGACGAGCTGCTGACATTAACTGGACTGTGGAGGACACAGATGCAGGTCGATTCCTGAAGTGACGCAGCCGTATGAAGCGGTCTTCGGCAGGAGTTGTGACTCTGGGTCTTCCACTGCGCGGCTGGTCTGCCACTGAGCCAGTTTCTTGAAATCGCCTCCAAAGGCGACTAATGGTGCTTCTAACCACATTAAATTGTTTGGCCACTACACTTTGTGACTATCCAGTCTGTAAACGTCCAATGATGATGAGTCGTTCTGTAGTGAGACGAGCCATACTTGCGCATTGAATTTTCAACTGAATTTATTCGAGGAGCGTCAATCTTTTATAGGCATTCAATAATGTGGTCAGAGTTTTTTGTGCTCAGTAAGTTTCACAGGATTCTCATGAACCTGTCACGAGTTATTGTCAAAAATGTTGTTTTGACCTTGACCTCTTTCATGACCTCACGAATCATGAGGTGAGTACAATTCAGGTAACCACAAGAAGTTAATGACCAGGTGGACACAGTCAATAGGTTGACTGATGTCCAATCAGTGAATATCTTTTATAAAAGTAATACCAAAAACGTTGCGTTTCTTTTTTTGAACAGTATAGGAAATGTTTGATTTTAGCTAACTGGTAAACTTTCTGTGCCGTTTGCTTGGTCAGTGCATGTACATGTGAGTTCCAATTTAGATGCTGGTCAATGACTATTCCTAGAGTTTTATGTTCATTAACGTTTTCAATTGGTGAGGTACCAATGTAGATCTGAAGTGTTGTTTTCTCGGAATTTTGTAATGTTTGTCTAGTTGATATTTACATGCATTTTGTTTTAATTATATTTATTAGCATAGATAACAAAAAAGTAGAAGTAGTATTAGTAGTATTGGTAGAAAAAGTAGTAGTAGTAATAATAGTAGTAGCAGAAGTAGTAAAATTAGTAGTAGTAGCAAAAGAGAAAAAAAACAGAAAAAGAAGAAAGAGAAAGAGAAAAAGAAAGAGAAGAATTACTCTCCTCTTGAAACAGCTGACATCATGCACAATCATACTCACTATAATCAAGTTTAAACTGCTTAAAGGTCGCCTCGTAATCAGCGTACGAAAGCTTATAAACCGCATCTTTAGGTGATGTTACCAGTACCATACCCTCACCAGGAAAATTGGCTTCTGCTGCGGCCATGTTGATTCCGTGTAGATTTTAATATCTGAAGAAAAAAAAAGTTACAATAAGTGTTTAGACTAGACCAATGAAGGAAAATGAACGATTTATCTTTTTATAAGAAGAAACTGAAGACTTGTATCAATTGATGGTTGTGGAAGACAGAAGGAATTAATTAGTATGACATGATCGACAATGTGAAACTGATGACAAGATCCAGACATGATGCCAGTGGAAGAAGAGCTAAGGAACGCTGAAATGGTTTAGTGCACGCACTGATGGAATATGTTCATAGCATTAATAGGCACCCTTTGTTCTGGAATCTCCAATGAGAGATTGAAGGGACAAAACTAAAGAATGGAACTGTGGATACACGTGTAAGGAATAATGAAGACATGAAAAGATCTTGAACAGACAACACAGGTTCTAATGCTTGGCTTGAATTTTTGTGAGGACCTATGTTCCTTAGGGAGCATAAAAGTTATGATGGTGATGAAGATGTCTATCAATGACAAGAACTATACTACAATATGACTTTAATAAAGAATATATAACTCACAATGACATAAATATAACAGGACAAGAACTATACTACAATACGACTTTAATAAAGAATATATAACTGACAGGAGAGCATTATTTTGATATCATGGCCCATTTCTCCTACTTTGTCTTAACTGCTACCAAGTTATATCTACATACTTAGTCATTCTTCTTCTACCCTGGAGTGTAGAGGCTAGCCAGAGAGAGCGCCATACTATCCTACTGGCTGTCTTCCTTTGGGCATGGTTCCAGTCTAGTCCAAGAAATAGTCACCGTAATGTTCCATTACCGAGCAAGGAGCCACCATTATAGCTGATCCCACAAAAATCCTGCACAAAGCAGTTAGATGCTCTAGCAGCGATGATTTCTGTGACAATGTGTTTTAAGTGATAAGGTTGCCAGCTCTACGCACAGCCTCATGATAAGAAACTCTATACAAAGTTATACAGCCTCATGATAAGAAACTCTATACAGAGTTATACAGTGGCGGGCAATCTCATCATCAGATGTAGTCCCTCCATCGATCAAGTGTTTCGGTCCATTAATCTTCTTTACACTCTAAGGGGGGTGGGCACTCTTGGGTCATGATTTTCAAGTGTCAGGCTCCAGTTGTCTTGTGCTGGAAATTGAACCCACT
This sequence comes from Oreohelix idahoensis, assembly GCA_024509875.1. Taxonomy (NCBI): domain Eukaryota; kingdom Metazoa; phylum Mollusca; class Gastropoda; order Stylommatophora; family Oreohelicidae; genus Oreohelix; species Oreohelix idahoensis. The sequence continues at coordinate 201,677 of JAMPIV010012765.1, forward strand.
CCCCCTAGGTTGTAGCTTTCAACTTCACTCTTAGATCCTGTTTTTATCCATGCGACAAACTGGATACAATTGTGAAAGTAACCCATATGTTGTAATTAAATTATTCTCCTGATTTCCATAAACCTGTTGCAGTTGTTCTACAGCCAGAACTATGCCCTTTCTACAGTTTCACTGAGCCTCTTGTTCTTGTCTGTCCATTCAAACCCAACAGTTTCAGTAGATCATACACTGAGGCAGCCACTAGACCTCTTGCAGCCATGACCCGTGCTGTGAACATGTCGTGTTTCAAGTCCGTGACCATATCATCATACTTGGCCACTTTTGACGTGTGTTGCTCGTCCAATCTAGATTCAAATGGCACGGCCAGCTCAACCATTATAATGTGCTATCATAACCATATTTGAGGGGCATTTAACGACATGCACGAGTGTGCAGTATTCCTATTCTTTCCTTATTCATTCATTTATTCTTCTTTCACTTCTCAAAAATCAAAAGTGCATAGGCCTTCAACAAACTTATGCCAGGTCTTCCTGTCACGTGCTATCAGTCCAAGGTTTTTCCATGTCTTCAACATTTATATATCTGTCACCAGTTCTCTTTTACATGTGTTCTTCAACCTTTATATATCTGTCACCAGTTATCTTTTACAAGTGTTCTTGAACCTTTATATATCTGTCACCAGTTCTCTGTTTGTCTGTCCACCATGGTACTGGATTTTTATGTTTTTTTTCTTCCTGTTTTTACCTGTTTGTGTTGGTTTTAAGTGTTCAGGCATATTCCTGTTTGGTATATATTTTATTGCTATTTTTAAAATCTCATTTGTTAGTTTTTCTGCAAATATATCAATACTGTTAGATTCAATTTGTTCTATGCTTAGTTTACTTAGCTCCAATTGGAAGGACTCCCAGTTTGCCTTTTTTTAGGTTGAATGTAGGTTTTGAGCTTCTTGGACTAGTTCTATATTTGTCGTTTAGGTTTATTTCTATGGGTAAGTGATCTGAGCTGGAGTCATTCAGTACTTCCCATTTAGCAGAGGCTAGGTTTGGTGTTATAATACTTATGTCTATTGCTGTATCTCCTCCACTGTTGCATGGGTTAACCCTTGTCACTGAGCCATCATTTAGTATGATTAGCTCAGCACTTTCAATGTAGTCCAACAGTCTTTTTCCTGCTGGATCATTACTGTTGTTACCCCATGCCTCATTGTGTGCATTAAAGTCACCTACCAATAATGTTCTTTGGTCTATTTGTGTGTTAATAGTGGTAATGTCCCTATCGGTTATATTACCCATGGGGCTATAAATGTTTATTATTTTTAAGTTATCTGGCTCACTGTCTAATGTTATACTTATTCCTTCAATATTTTCTGTGTTGAATTGTTCCCAATTTAATATTTTGTATTAAAAAGGCCACACCCCCTCCTCTTCCTTCAGGTACCCAAGCCCAGGCTTGACCTATTTAAAACTAGTTTGGCTTACTCAGCTGTTCATCTTTGGAACAATCTTCCCAATGACCTGAAAAACACGCAGAGTCCTTACTCATACAATCGTATACTGTTCAAATACTTTATGAGTGCTGATTATATGCCACCCTAACTAACTGTGTTGTACTTTTATCTAATATACTGTATGGAGGCTCTGATGATCTAGTTTTCATTACAATATACTTATTCTTAATATTATATTCTTAACTTATATTCTTAATTTTATGATCAGGTACTGTTAATGTATGCTGTTATACTTCCTTGTATTGTTGCACTGCCCTTAAATTAATACTTTCAGTACGCTGGAGAATGTTTGAGTAATAGTAATAAAAGATGAGCAAGAGGAAGGAAGAATGCAAGACGGGACTGTGTCCGATTTTCAACCCTTGGCAAATTAATTGCTCTCATATATGTCTATCTAACTATCGACCTTGTCTGATTGCGGTCTTGAGTTTGGGACAGAAAGACAGCGAGGAAAGTAACTGTTTACCCACCTCATCTTGATGAACCTAAATTTAAAAAAAAAAAAAAAAAGTCCGAGTCATTCAGTTGAACACCATATGAACATTTTACAAGTTCTTATAACATACCTCTGAATATGTCTCAAATCACTAATTTACAGTACGAAGAATTCGATTCTTATGTCTTGTTGTTATTGTTTCTGTTGTTTTTTTTTTTTTAATTATTATTATTTTTTTTCTTCAAATTCATTATTAATTTTTGTTTTTTTTTAAATTATTTTTATTTTATTTTAAAAACACTTTAATTATGATGATTATTGCAAATGTAATATTACTTTTATAATGATAAATGCCTTAATAATGCTTAAAGTAAATGTGAGGATGAAAGGATATTAGTATACATGATGAGAGAGAGAGGAAGGGCAGAATGTCAGACGGGCCTGCGTGCCCAATTCTTAACCCTTTGAAAATAAAGTTCGTTCGTTCAGGTCTATCATTTCTAAGTGTTATATACCCTTGGTAGTTCAGTTTCTGTTTGGGGTTCAGGAGGGTTTCTTGTATTGCAAAAATGGGTTTTGCCTCCTTATACTGTCCCATAAGAGACAGCAGGTTCTTCCTGGCACCCCTACAGTTCCACTGAACTACTTTGATAGCTCTAGAGTCTTTGGTCCCCATTTAGTATGGTTAGCTTAGTTATGTTATTGTTTTTATTAGGTTCTTTGATAAAGGATCTACTTTTTTTGGGTTTGCTCACTATCTCTCATGTTCTCTACAAACTCATTATTCCAAGTAACCATTTTACTCCGAACTCTTTCTACGAAGTATGGTAGGTGTAGTTCCACTGTTTCCTTAAATTTTTCTTCCATATTTTCTTTGTTGTCCAGGTTTTTAATCATTTTATTCTCTTGTCTTTTTTCGTCTGACAACATAGCTCTGTCTCCATTTTTTTAAGGATTTCTTCATTAGCTTCTTTTATCTCTGCTATTTTTTTTGAGGTCTCTCTCTATTTCCTTTTGTGCTGTTTTTATTTCTTCTAGTACCTGTCTGGCTTGGATGAGGTTATGTTCTGTCTCTTCTGTGTTGTCATCTTCTTTATTGTTTATGAGTGTTTTAATTTTATCTTCTTTCTGGATCTTTTCCTTTATGTCTTTCACTTCACTGGTTATTTGTTGTATTTGTTTCTTAATGATACTTTCTTGAGAGTTTTGAAGATGGTTGTTAGTTTTCTTTCTTTTATTTGCCAGAATAGTTTGTTTGTTTCTAGTGATTCTTTTAATATGTGTTTTGTTTCTTGATAGATTGGGCACCCTTGAAACCTGGCACTGTGGCTACCCTGGCAGTATGCACATTTTCTGTTTTTGTTTTCTCGTTTATAATCTTTATCCTCCTTAGCCATTGTACAGTCTGCGCGCTCCCGCACAGAAACTGCACCTAGTCGCTCTTTTACACACATGTTGCGTATGGCTAAAGCCTTGACAGTTTGTGCATTGTATAATGCTAGGTATGAATACCTGTCATTTTGGCTCTCTGGTGGAGTTTGACCTGCTTGGGTATTTCTGTGCCCTTTATATTTAGCACTACCACTGTAGCATTCTTTTGCTCTTTGGTTTTTATTCTTTCTACTTTTTCTTTCTTTGTTTGTGGGTTTTCATTCGTTATGTTAGTGTGGATCGCCTTTTCTGTTAGGTTTGAGTCGACCCCTTTGATGACAAATCTTCGGGTCTCCTTGATCAACTCGATCTGTGCCTTTATCCCATGTGCGAGTTGCACTTCTTTTGGGTTAGGCCTACTCTTTAATTCCTGTAGTAGTGCCTTGCCTTTTTCTGTGTTGCTTACCATGATTGTTACTCCATTTTTATGTTTTTGCATTTTGACAATATATTTTTTTTCCTATTATTGCTTCCAGAATGACCAGGATTTTGTCATCCGGGAGAGATCTCAGTGTGGCTTCTGTTCCAGCTATCTGTGTTATTTTGATTCTGTTTTTGGTTTTTTTTCTCCTCCTCTGGTTTCTTGACTGTTTTTTTTGCTTGTGGTTTCACGGTTGTCCTCTTTCCTGTTTGTTTGTTTACTTTCCGGGTTTCTGCTTACTGCAGTTTTAATTGTGCCTCCTTTCCGATTTTCCTTTATTGTTTCTATTTTACCAACGGGCTGATCACCCGTTTGCCAGTCACTTCGATTACGGAAACAACAGCAGATGGATTGATTTGCCGTTGCCCTAAAGACGCCAATAGGTGTGATGGGAAACAATGGCAAAGAAAACCTATCTGCTGTTGCCCTAAGACGCCACTAGGCGTAATGGCCACTGACTGCTTTGATGGTCGGTGGCTAAGGACGGAAGAAGAAGAAGTTTCTATTTTGTCCCCAATTTCTGTGTTTCTGACTATAGGGCTTGTGATCCTGTTCTTTTCTGCCGGGTTTGGTGTTCTACCTTTCTCAGCTGTCCTGATCCACGCTTTCCCCTCTCCGGACTGCGACCTGGGGTAAAATCCTATTTTAGAGGTGTCTTGCTTAGAGTTATTCCCTTGAAGCTTTAGGGAGGGTTCAATGTATAATTCACATGGAGGACGTGTGAATCTGATACAAACTACACAAGTATCGAGTACTGGAGTTTACTGGCCTGTTAAATATATAAACAAAGAAACGAAAAAAAACAAAAAAACATTGACGATCCACAAAAAAAAAAAAAAAAAAGGAGGTACTGGAGAATGTTGACATTGGAAGAAAAACATTGACGTTCCCGAAAAACATGCATGCACAAAAAAAAAAAAACAGTAAAATACACACACTAACTCCATTTTATTAAAAATAGGGTTAGGATTAGGGTTAGAATTATGGTTAACACTAACCCTAACCCTAATTCTAACCCTAAGCGCTACGAAACAACACTTGACTAGCCTATACATATTCACTGCGGAGCAAAAAGGTGCGAAAGATAGGAAATTACCAAAAAGACAGGTTTAAGACTTAGTAGGCCTACTTACAAACTTGGAAGATGAAGTCACAAGAAGTAAAAGCACCTTGAATTTTACCTGCAATCTCAAGAGATAATTCAGACAGAATCTGTTTTTTCGCGCGTTCTTTTTTGTGATCGAATACTGCGCCAATTGTGTACTCCGATACACGGAACAGGGAGAAAAACAAATACATAAGAACAATGAACGGTCATTCCTAAGAGAAGTAACTCTAAGCAAGAAACCTCTAAAATAGGATTTTTGCTACTATTATTTTACTTAGGCCTATATGACTGGTCTTTATTGGAATTAATGATTATCTCTAGTCTCACTATATATATACTTTAACTAATAATATAGGCCTAGTTTTGGCCTATCAATAGTATAACACTGCTGGTAATCTACGATTACGAGAATGTAGGCCTACGGGAAAAACATGGCTGCTGTACGTACCTTCAACAAAGAAAACACCACGTGGCGCACGAATCTATTGAATTTTCCCTAATATTTCGAATTTATATTACCACTCCTAGTCACTACATAACTAAAATTTGACGGATACTACTTGTACACAACTAATACTTTAACGAATGAACAAAAAAAAAAAAAAAAAAGAAACATCTGGAATTTGCCTAGATTCTTCACTGGAGTGAGGTACGTCTATCTTCAAGAGGAACGGAGAGGCTTTTCCAGGTTTAACTATATTTCCTACCTTACTTCTTTAGTTGCTCTGTCTTGACTTCTTGTTTGGTTACCATTCAGCTAGATCTACGCTAAAGTTGAATCCACGCGTTCATCTGCTGGCCATCGCATGAATTATATAGACACTAGGCTAATCACTCAACTTACTGCGTGCTACGCGTATTAATTTGGCCACATAAATAACACTCGTAATATTTGCTTTACTAGGCACGAAAACACATATATGGCCCACAATTATCAAATATAACACACGACTACAAAATATAACTACACATCCCCATTAATTCCTAGGCTTTATTGTGGCCTAGTCATCAATCTTCTTCTTTGTCAAGACTTTTCACATCCCAGAAATGCTTGCTCGTGACGTCACGTGGGCTGACCGAAAATAGCTGGGCGATAAATATGCCAGAAAAGATCAAACAAAATATAGAAGATAAGGAAGCCAAAATAATAAGTAGAAAGTTCATAGATCAACTAACTAAACAAAGTCTGGCCGTCTACACTGATGGATCCAAGGGTGATAGTGGACAACTAGGTGCTGGAGTAGTAATACCACAATGGGGAATAAATAAGAGCTACAGTGTAACGTAAGGAGCAGATTTTTACCGCAGAGATGGTAGCAATTCTTAAAAGTCTAGAAATAATCGAAGATAACACTAGTCAACAACCAAAATGTACCAGAAATGAAAATAGCTGATCTTAATTAATTTTGGTGTGCTGAAAACGAAAATGACATTAAAAAATGTTGATAGACTCTAGTTTTCAAGATATATGCTACTAGTTTATTTAATTACGGTCAATTTATATATATGACGCAACTGTTGTGGGCGATTGCATAATTTTTTCTAATGACCAATACAAATGTAACTAGAAGTTGATGATGCAATCCTACCTATGATTACATCACCTTTGTGTATATAAATATCTTATCTCTGATAAAATTTTGCCATTAGTTAGTGCATTTGTCCTTATCAAAAGTATCGTAGTTAGAAATGCCTAGGACATGTGTGAACAGTGCTAATAATTTATGTTATATATGTGGTGAGGTGACATTTCTATCACAAAAACGAAATATAACTAAAGTGATTAAGAAGGCGTACAGTTTGTATTTTGGCTGCAGAATAGGAGATCAAGATAAGAGCTAGGCGCCACACATATGCTGCAATACATGTGCAGCACATCTTAAACTGTGGTTGACTGGCAAAAGGCAAGCTATGCCTTTTGCAGTCCCAATGATTTGGAGAGAGCCCACTGATCATCTCAACAACTGTTACTTTTGCATGGTCCCTCCAATTGGGAAAGGCATATCAAAGAAAAAAAAATGGACTCTGGAATATCCAAACATTCCCTCTGCAATATGTCCGGTACCACATGGCGATGACCTACCAGTTCCCAAAGTGCCAGAATCATTTTCAGCTGCTTCCACTGATGAAGAAGAGGACATTGGTGGTCCTGAACCATCAACCTCAAGCGACCCAGATTTTGAGCAAACTACATCCACTAAACCACACTTAATAACCCAAGGTGAACTGAATGATCTTGTAAGAGATCTGAATTTACCGAAGAACAAGGCGGAGCTTTTGGGTTCCAGATTGCAACAGTGGAATCTCCTGGCAGAAAATGTTATAATTTCTGTGTATAGGAACTGCCAGAAGCCGCTTATTACATTCTTTTTCAAAGAGGGTGACCTTTCTGCGTGCCACAAAATTTCTGGTTTAATGGCAGCCCTCACAATCAATTACGTACCGGAAGAGTGGAGGCTTTTCATTGATTCATCCAAGACGAGTCTTAAAGCTGTTTTGTTGAATAATGGTAATGTTGCTCACGCAGTTCATTGAAAGAAACTTATGAAAACATTAAGCAGCTTTTGAAGTGCATAAACTACAATCATCATCATTGGTCACTTTGCGGTGACTTAAAAGTGGTCGCTCTTTTGCTTGGACTACAGGGTGGATACACCAAGTACTGTTGCTTTCTCTGTGAGTGGGATAGCCGTGCACGAAGTGACCATTACATCAGAAGACATTGGCCAATCAGGCAGTCATTGCAGCCTGGCAGTAAGAACGTTGAGAACCCAGCACTTGTCGACACCAGCAAGATTTTGTTATCACCCTTGCACAATAAGCTGGGTCTCATGAAAAACTTTGTCAAGGCAATGGAGAAAACAGATGAGGCTTTCAAATACCTCATCAGAAAATTTCCAAGACTGAGTGAAGCTAAAATAAGAGAGGGAGTATTTGTTGGTCCGCAAATTCGAAAACTTCTTCATGATGACGAGTTTCTTTGCGTGTTGCATGGCAAGGAAAAAGCAGCATGGCTAGCATTTAAGTAAGTGGTGGACAATTTTCTTGGAAACAACAGATCTGATAATTACAATGAAATTGTAGAAAATCTCCTTCTGAAGTATAAGAGTCTTGGCTGCAACATGTCTTTGAAAATTCATTTTCTGGATTCTCATCTGGATTTCTTTATGTCAAACTGTGGAGCGGTCAGTGATGAGCATGGTGAACGATTTCACCAGGACATTGCTGCTATGGAGACAAGGTATCAAGGCAATTGGAGCCCTTCAATGCTTGCTGATTACTGTTGGACTGTGACAAGAGACACCTCATCGATTGACTACAAGAAGCAAGCAAAGAGAGCTCAAACAGCGACTGAATAATGACGGAATTGGTTCAAATGTGCCTTTTTAAAACATGATATGTGAACTTTAAATAATGTTTGTATTTTTTCTATCATTTTATGTTGAAATATCAATTAATTGAGTATGTAACCACAATTTTTATAATGCTAAAGTAGAAAGACTAGCTGTTCACCCCAGATAATTAAACAAGCTTTCATTATTTGTATTACTGTAATGTAAATTCATCATTTAAAAAAAAAAAACCAGAGCCAATTGGTGAATTTCATTATGATATTTGAAATCAGCATGTCAAAATCAATAAGAAATGGTATATTTAATTTCTGGTACAAAAAACTTTTGAAAATTTGTTGACTAGTGTAACCCACCAGAAACTGTTACGATATTTACAGACTCACTATCATCACTACAAGCACTAGAACACCCAGGCAAATGTAGCCGGCCAGACATAAAGTAAGAAATTCTAGCAATTAATACATCACTAGGGAACAGAGGATGTAGTGTGAGGCTAGTGTGGGTTACAACACACATAGGTATTGCTGGCAACGAGTTGGCAGACAAGAAAGCCAAGAATTGAAGAACAAGTAAAAACAATATAAAAGCAGGACTGGGAAGGTCGGAGATCAAGAGCCAAAAGTGAAGGAAACTATAAACGAAGAATGGAAGACAACATGGAAGGGAAGTAGAAAAGGCAGACACGCGTTCAAACTGCTGAATGAACCAACGAGGACGTGCCAGGTCAGAGAAGAATTAAAGATACCTTCGAACAAAAAAACTGTGGCGTCTCCGTCTCGGTGCAGCATACTTTATGATAGAAGAACCACATTGCCAAGAATGCCAGGAAGAGAATGACATAGACCACTACCTGATCCACTGTAAAAAGTATGATCAACAAAGACTTGAATTAAAAACTTACTATAGAATTCACAATATAGACTTAATTGCACACGGACGTGTGATAGTGGTGCGCAAGAGAGATAGGCAGAAGGCACAGGCTGAGTCAGTGAGTTCTTCACTAAGAAAACCACACACACACCTCTTCTAGTTTTCTCTGGCGACAATATTACTCTTTTGCACACACTGTGTCACTCACAAATAGTAGGGTAAAGAAGTAAAGTTAGATTGAGGATTTGGTAGTCTGAACTGAACGAACAATCCTATCGAGGTTAACTCAATTTATTTCAATTTAGAAATGTAAATAAATCAATAAGGATTTTACAGCACATAATAATAAAGATTATCACGAGAAAACAAACTCACAACAATTTTGATGATTTTAAAGAAGAAAAAAATTATTACACCAATAGTGAAAACAAGGATTAAGAATGAATTGTATTAGTAAAGTTCCCGGCAGGCCTGATAGGCTTTTGCTGGAAAATAGGTGAAATACTGTTTGTGTGTAAATGAATGTTTGTTCCTTTGTTCCTTTGTTCCTTTGGTGTGAATGTTGGAAACAACTTATATCCTGGGGTTCTCTTGGAAAAATATATCGTAATCCAATGCTTGAAATTAACTTCACTGTTCTAATAAGGTATCCACAAAGGGCACAGAATCTGAACACGATTTTATAAATCCAAGATTGGGGTAACGACTTCACTGTTCGAATAAGGTATCCACAAAGGCACAGAATCTGAACACGATTTTATAAATCCAAGAAAGGTGTAACGTATCCACAGTTGATGCGATATCCACAGATAACGAATTTGCTTCCAAAGGTGGGATGGAGGGTTAAAATGGGTGGAGTATGGTACGGGTGATGGTTGTTAAGGGTAATATCTGGTGTTGAGAATCGTTGCAATAATTGCAGTAATTGAAGTAATTGAAATGATTGAAATGATTGAAGGGAATTATTGTGACTGGTGGACGAGGACTATATGGCCACTGGCCAAAGGTAACCTCTTTTCAGCAATACGAGACAAGACTTTGCACTGCATAAATCTGTTAGACAAAACAAAAATACATGTGTAGCTACTCTTCTGCTGCAACATGCAGATTACAACAGAAACAATTTAAGCAGTGTCCAGCGTCGGCATGTTGATATCCATGCATGCGTCTCGTTCCAAAAATAGATCAGTCCATTCTTAAACATTCCTGTCTGCTGTGAATGAATTAGCGGGCCAGTCCAGGTACATACACAATAACAAGATTGTTGCTTCCTCCCCTGTCAGACAGACAAAGTTACATGAGGGTCCGCTAGAGAATCCTCCTGTGCTTTCCACCGTTCATTCCTTCCCGCATTCATAATAATATGCTCATACATTAATGTTACAAACATTGAAAAGTAAAATGATCATTGAAATTATGAATGATACAAACATTGTAACATAACATCGCTTTAAAATACAAGCAGTGAAAATAAATGAATTTTCGTAAGCATTTATGATACATACATGGTAAAGGAAACCCGTTTATATAATACACTTAGACTTTCACCATGATAGTAATATATTTCATATCTATATATTTGAGCTAATTTCCTATATACTGGAAAAGCGAATACATACCCGCTCCGGAATTTTATTGTAAGTTAAACTAGAGGGCACTTGGTTTGTTTAACTCAAGTCTCCCTATGCACACAGGTGATAAGGTTTTAAATAGATGCCCCAAGAGATGCCCAATCAATACTTAAAAGATATATACATAAAACAAAGGAAAACATATAAGGTTAGTACTTCTCAGGAAAAACATCCGACTAAAAAAAAAAAATTTAAACAGCAAGAACTAACAAAGCATTAACAAAAAACAAACTACTCATAGGACAAGGAAAGACAACGAGGTATGGAAAAAAATAGGGTAACAACTCAAAAATAAAAGAAATGCCAACACAAATTAAAACCAAGTGTAAAGGACAATAGTTATCTATAAACAACACAAAAGAGAAATAAAATGGATAAATAATAGTATAAAAAATCAGCAACCGCAAAAGACAATAGATATTTAAATTGAATACAAAATTAGAAAATAAAATGACACTAAATACCCCAATTATAACCAACTTTCAGGTTGAACAGGGTAGAACAAGATGGAATGAGAAGAGGCAAGAATAGAAAGATGACAAGAGCCCACTCTCCACCCATCAACGCATCAAAACAACAACAACAACAACGGGGGGGGGGGGCGGGGTATCTTTACGGCCCCATCACATATCTGTCACCAGTTATCTTTTACATGTGTTCTTCAACCTTTATATATCTTTCACCAGTTCTCTTTTACATGTGTTCTTCAACCTTTATATATCTTTCACCAGTTCTCTTTTACATGTGTTCTTGAAGCTTTATATATCTGTCTCCAGTTCTCTTTTACATGTGTTCATGAACCTTTATATATCTGTCTTCAGTTCTCTTTTACATGTGTTCATGAACCTTTATATATCTGTCTCCAGTTCTCTTTTACATGTGTTCTTGAAGCTTTATATATATGTCTCCAGTTCTCTTTTACATGTGTTCTTGAAGCTTTATATATCTTTCACCAGTTCTCTTTTACATGTGTTCTTGAAGCTTTATATATCTGTCTCCAGTTCTCTTTTACATGTATTCTTGAAGCTTTATATATCTGTCACCAGTTCTCTTTTACATGTGTTTTTTAAGCTTTATATATCTGTCACCAGTTCTCTTTTACATGTGTTCTTCAACCTTTATATGTCTGTCTCCAGTTCTCTTTTACATGTGTTCTTCAACCTTTATATATCTGTCTCCAATTCTCTTTTATATGTGTTATTCAACCTTTATAAATCTGTCTCCAGTTCTCTTTTACATGTGTTCTTGAAGCTTTATATATCTGTCTCCAGTTCTCTTTTACATGTGTTCTTGAAGCTTTATATATATGTCACCAGTTTTTTTTTACATGTGTTCTTGAAGCTTTATATATCTGTCTCCAGTTCTCTTTTACATGTGTTCTTGAAGCTTTATATATCTGTCACCAGTTCTCTCTTACATGCGTTCTTGAAGCTTTATATGTCTGTCTCCAGTTCTATTTTACATGTGTTCATGAAGCTTTATATATCTGTCTCCAGTTCTCTTTTACATGTGTTCTTGAAGCTTTATATATCTTTCACCAGTTCTCTTTTACATGTGTTCTTGAAGCTTTATATATCTGTCACCAGTTCTCTTTTACATGTGTTCTTCAACCTTTATATGTCTGTCACCAGTTATCTTTTACATGTGTTCTTCAACCTTTATATGTCTGTCTCCAGTTCTCTTTTACATGTGTTCTTCAACCTTTATATATCTGTCTCCAATTCTCTTTTATATGTGTTCTTCAACCTTTATAAATCTGTCTCCAGTTCTCTTTTACATGTGTTCTTGAAGCTTTATATATCTGTCTCCAGTTCTCTTTTACATGTGTTCTTGAAGCTTTATATATATGTCACCAGTTTTTTTTACATGTGTTCTTGAAGCTTTATATATCTGTCTCCAGTTCTCTTTTACATGTGTTCTTGAATCTTTATATATCTGTCACCAGTTCTCTCTTACATGCGTTCTTGAAGCTTTATATGTCTGTCTCCAGTTCTATTTTACATGTGTTCATGAAGCTTTATATATCTGCCTCCAGTTCTCTTTTACATGTGTTCTTGAAGCTTTATATATCTTTCACCAGTTCTCTTTTACATGTGTTCTTGAAGCTTTATATATCTGTCACCAGTTCTCTTTTACATGTGTTCTTCAACCTTTATATGTCTGTCACCAGTTATCTTTTACATGTGTTCTTGAACCTTTATATATCTGTCACCAGTTCTCTTTTACATGTGTTCTTCAACCTTTATATGTCTGTCTCCAGTTCTCTTTTACATGTGTTCTTGAACCTTTATATATCTTTCACCAGTTCTCTTTTACAGGTGTTCTTCAACATTTATATATCTGTCACCAGTTCTCTTTTACATCTCATTCATTAATACTAATCGTGCTTGAATAATATGATATGCGAATGCGTGGTAAGTCTAACCAACAAGTGAACAGCTCAATGATCAACTTGATAAGTCCGTCGTATTCGAGTCCACAAGGAAAACAGTTTTATTACGTAGAACAAACACATGTGAAGAAATCATGAGCATAGTTCATGGTGAGTATACATGAGAACTTGATTACTTGCAAACATCCTATCATCGGTCCGTGTCATAATAAATTACTGTCAACCGAACAACATGGCTATGTACTCGCGCTGCTGGGTTTCAGACAACCGGTAGTGAGCGCATGTGTCTTGACGAAATGAATCAAATACTTGTACATATTAAACGTGATCATATATTGAATAGATATATGTAACTATCAGCCTTGTCCAACAAACGAATTACTGTAGGCAGAACGTCATAGCTATAT
>JAMPIV010012766.1:0-89740 GCA_024509875.1 Oreohelix idahoensis
CATAATTCACTGGGATGTTCTAGGTGCTAAGACTAGCGTATTAAATATTATATAACGCATAGCTAAATTTCTCCAGTTGTAATGTAGATTTAATCACCCACTATCACCCAGAAAGAGATGTTTTAATTGACTAATAAATACACTAGGCGACTGACAATTGACGGAATATAAATTCACTTCTAATTCATTATGTGTAATTATATAAGTGACTAGTGTAATATCAAAACAAATAGCTAGTAATGACAAGCGATATTTGTAAAGTAGTCATAATTAAATTAACACTGATATTGTGCGCTGAGCGTTTTACCGGGCGGGAGGGGGAAGGCGCATACCTAAAGCCCAACCCATACTAGTGGAGCAAAGCGTGATAAGGTAGGCTAAGACACGTGTGCTTTTTAATTTAATTAAATGACAGAGAGGATAAGAGATCTTACCCTTACGCGTGATAGGATAGGATATTGATATTGTGGTTAAATGTTTTGTTTTCTTCCTAATTTAGTACTGATCACAAACCAGCTGCCAGCGGTCTAATAGCACCAGTAAACAATTCTTATCATTAGTATCGGGTCTTCGATGTTGACCTGTTCGGTCCTCTTGCTTCATCCAGAGAGAGTCCAAACTTATAAACAATAAGAATTAGTCATAACTGGTCATACAAAATACCCAGATTTTGCATTCAATTTTATCAGCCCGCTGTGGCCAAATATATACATATATCATATTTTTCCGACTACTGACAATTGTTTTTCCAAGTGGATGTATCCAGGAAGAATACGTAGTTTCATAATCGGCACTCAACCCCAGAGAGAAAAACCGATAGGATATACCCTCATCATTTATTTTTTATTAACAGTTTTCCCACCAGATGTTTCCTTTAACTATTGGAAGTACTGTCTACTGTGAACACTAAACCTAGATCGTGGTTTATATTTTGCTACATGAACTAAATGATGTGACATTATCATATCCAATAAGCACCACCAAAGTAGGCGTTCCCCATTAGGAAAATTAATTATTCGTGGAGGAACTGGGGCTCACCTCGGAGAAGCACAACACTGGATTGTGATACATGTACATTGATGTTTACGTTCAAGAGGTTGTTAACCAAGTATTAGGTAAGGTGTGATTGATGTGGCCACGAACGACAGAGTGAGAGGAAATATGTTCTAGTTACGGAAACTGTACCATCCTTTACTTTCTTTGCAATTACTGTTATTTTACGGGATAGCTTAACTAGGAACTTTGTTCTTTACTATACTGCCTATTCTATACCCTAGTGTTAATCTTTGACCTTTTGGGGTTATTAACTTCTTGCGGGATCTTTTCTCAACAGATGACACTTATGGGGTTATTTTCATAATTCTGTAAACTTGATTATATTGAACTCTATATGTTTGATGTTGTAAAGTTTAAATGATAAACTAAATGATAAACTAAACAAAAACTTAATTAATTGTGTTGATCAGCCCAGCCCATACCCATACTCCATTTACCATAGTTTTCACGTTTGTTTCACATGACTGTGTGTGTGTGAGAGTGGTTAAACGTATATGTTACATGTATGGAGAGTAGGATTGTCTGATAACAAATTACAGTCGTAAAGATAGGCTGGACTAGAGTATCTTCTCAATCCAGTGACAGATTCTACCCTTAAACTATTCACTCGTGAAATCTATTTCTTATACCTTATTTCTCACTTATTTACCACTTTGCCTGTTCTATTCAGACGGACCAAATCTATCTCTAATACCTATCTAAATTTACGACAAGGTCAAAGCCGAAGAATCACGTCTGGGGCTCAAGTGACTTCTCCAAGCTTAGTGTGCAATGCTGGGTTCTCAACACGTTTCACCACAGGGGGAATCCCTGGAAGTCATGCATATATGCTATCGTAGAAATAGCCTACCTTTAACCCCCTTTTTAAAATTGAAAATCAGACGTAGCGAACTCACACGTACCTTGGAATCTTGACAATGTCTGCAGCAATTAAGTTTTGACATCACAGACTTGGGCAAACAGCAAAATAGTGGTATCTGATATTTTGTTGGAACATCGTGTACACAATTGGCTCCTAGAACGAGACAGCACATACTGGTAATAAATCTTCACTTTTCTTCAGCTCCCTAAGAAGCCTAGGCCTTCAATACACTCGTGCCAAGGTCTTCAAAAAACTTGTGCCAAAGTCTTCCTGTCCCACACCAACAGCTCAAGGTATTTCTATATCTTCCTTATCTCTTTCATTTGTCTCTAGTTCACTTCTCCACGTGTTTTACTTGTTTACCTCCACCCCTCTTACCCTGGGTATTTCATAACAAGGACTGCCTTGTAATGATCTCAACAGGCTTCCTCAATGTGTGTCATATCCATCGCCAGAGTATTCTTCTTATCTCTTGTGGCACTGGCACGTGTCGAGTTATTGTCATCAGTCGCACTTTAAGGATTATCATAGTAGTAAATGATAGCATAATAAAAAGTCAGCCCTGCTCAGAACCTGCAGTTTGCATAAGCTTCTAGTATTGTACAACAGATTTAAATTATTCAGATCATAAAAGTTTTTTGACCCAAGTGTAGAGACTTAAAAAAAACACCATACTCTTTTGTATTCTTTTATATTGCATTTAGAATAGTTTTATATTTTCTTTTCAGTTCCTTTTCCTACATCGTATCCCTGATGAAGTCCTTGTGATAGTAACGTCGGCTGTTTATTTTTTATTATATAAGATTATGTCTCTCCCAGTTCCCGATGTTCATTGACCTCATCGTTTTGCGAACGTTATGCCTTCGGCTCATAGTCGATAAAGCTTTCTCAGAGCATATTATTTAAAAGTAAACTGTGTCATCTTTCCACACGTGGCTGTGAACTAAGGGCAGCAGTTAAACAAATATCTCACAGTATCTTATACAGATTACAGATTTAGAGGCAAACATAAAGAAGAAAATCATTGCTTTAACTATTATTTTCCTAAAGGCATATTGCCCGCCCGTAGTTATGAGAACTGAGAAAATACCTGCTCTTCCTTTCCTCTCCCACTGCAAAGAATATATTGTATCAGTGAAGTAATCGATGGCAAAGTACCACATAGCTAATGGTACAGTGATTTATAACATTTTTTGTTCTATGGACCCCTTTGATTTTTATGGTGAAGGAATCGGACCCCTTGGATCATAGTTTCTCAAACTTGTTCAGACTGTGGCACACTTACCAAGTAAATTTCTGTCGCGGCACACCTGTATTCTTAATGCTGTACTCTCGTGTAATTAACCGTAAATTTATCGTATTTTACAATTTACACTACCTTAACTATATTCAAATTCTGTTACACTATATATTTTTATAGTAAGACATGACAAACATTATTTTTTAAAGTTGAGAGAGATTTTAAATTTTATCATGCAAGTGCTTTGTTTTCAATGTGAAATATGAGCCTGCTTGGAGGCACAGATCTTTGTTATTCATGGACAAACACATTCTTGTATAAACGACAAAAGTGTGCTGTAATTTGGATAAAGATATTTTTTACTATCGAAATTTGGCGGCACACCTCTGGCTCTCTCGTGGCACACCAGTATGCCGCGGCACACTGTTTGAGAAACTATGCCTTAGATTGTCCGGTGAAGTCTACGGACCTATTCTCAGAACAAAATGTACGCGTAATTAAATATTTTATATTTTAAAAGTTAGGTTATATACGGGCCTCTGTAAAGTTCAGATTTGTATAGGTCGATTTTCATACAGCAGAAATGTTACTGACTGGTATAGGTACCAATGTTATGGACTTGTGTGTTGACGATCTGCTTACGTAGTACTGCCACTAACACGTAACAAGGCTTGCCTCGCTTCAGTACAGTGTTAAGTTGTCCAGGTCAGGTTGCCAACTATTGGGGCGCTGACAAGGGGGATGTTGACACTAACTCAGACACCATGTATGGCTGTAAATGTGTAGTACTGGAGATGTGGAGGTGTTGACATCATGTGTGAGTGTAGGATACAGAAGACGCGAAGGTGTATATGATTCAGAGACTACACAATACATCCATCTATCCACATGAAGAAGTCAATGACGTGTTGTGAACGACTGGTCACGTTACAAGCATTTAATATCGGACATAGACGACATTACACTCACAGTCACTTCACAAGGTTGCAGCATAGTTCATGGTAATAATAATAAAGATGGTGATGACATCTAGCATTCAAACATATAGAGCATCTATTACAACAGGACATTAACGGCCTGTCAGTTCGATGTTCTAGTTGTAATCTCATCCAGTTATGACTGACTGAACACGTCAGTTTCCCTGTAGACTAGCCGCACAGCAAAAGGCGGGCTTTCAAATATGCCTAACAATAACAATAAGGCTGCAATTCAATTGGCATAATACGCCACGTACATCTTCTCTTGCTGAAAAAATATTGGCTAAAATGGCGAGCCTCTATCTGTAAGTAGTTATGTATTCCTCAAGGTAGGCATGATCATCCATGCACAAGTATTACCGCCAACCTGCGGTTTCCCTCTATGTATATATATCATCATCATCATTGGGCTTCTGTTAAAAAAGTAGATAAATAGTCTTAGGATGGCTCCCTTGAGCACACCTAATGGATTCCGCATCAAAACAGTCTGTGAGCCATACTCACAGCCACGTAGCCTTACAATGTTCTGCATACGATGCGTAAAGAGTAATAATAAAGTCTGTATTACCTTTAACAGAATCCAGGAATACACAATTACCAACTGTCGTCATTCCTCGACGAACAGAATATCTTTGGGGAAAACACTGACATTACAGTCACATGACAGGCTTAACTGCCCCATCAGAACCCAAGATCTCAACTCCCCCACGGAAGTCTATCAGTTTTTTCTCAAAAACTCTGCGCATGAGCAGACAGCCCCGAACTGACTACTTCTAACCTTGTCTTAAGACAGGTCAACAACAATGAACGAAACAAAGGGAAGATAATCCCTAATCAACCTGTCACAGCAAAGTTAATACTTAGTTCTCTAACTTTGATCATACAAAATAATATCAAATAGATTGACATTTATAACCCCGTCAAAAACGACAGCAACAGATTACCGCACACCGCATGAAAGATGCGTCGATGAAAGAACCAACCTAGTTTCAGGTTCAACCGACGCACAAATAGAGCGTCTGGAGAGAACAAAAATCATCTCACAAAATAAGAGAAAACATTTTCTCTAAATATCACATACACGGGAAGGTACCATCAAAGAAAACTCAGTTGCTGGCGATGCTAACAAAAATTACATACATGTAAAAAAATCATGTCACATCATAATTATAGAAATGGCAAATGACAACATAAATCCAGAAGTCATAGCCACATACAAATGTATCGAAGTACAATGCTATACTATCATCATATGTAATGGATGGACATGACCAAATTTATTAACGTCTTTATACGTAATCTGACAATAGAAATATATTATCTATCAAAAAGGGATTCCATCTCTGGAACAAAAGGATGCTGTATCCCGAAGGTCACAACGTAAGCATCACCCAAAAAGTAAGTAATGGCAACATATGGCATCATCAAGGTTCTCTCAAATGCTGCGTACCTGGTACTAGTTTGCACTGAGAACAATATAAATGACACAATTAGTAACATGCTATAATTTACTATAGTCAATACAAAATTTATACATATTACATGTGGCCGTTTTAATTTTTTTTTTTTGACCTTTATATTATGTCAACCCAGCCCTCTCTGTTACACCAAAGATGGTAACAGGGAAAGAAAACAATTACTTTACAACTATAATGTGAAAAACACATGTGTCAGTTATGATGTTAAAGAACAGACCTAAATCTAGAAATGTATCAGGAAATCTAGGACACCAGACTTAAGTGGAATAATGTGGGCATCTAGACAATATGTCTGCCATCACATTATCTGAACCACGGATAGCTCGAACCGAGAAATGAAACGGTTGAAGAGCAATAGCATATCAAGTAGATCTCGAGCTCTTCAAATCCTTAATTCTGAATAGCTGTAAGAGCTATTTGGTCGGTTTCCACAATGAAATGCGCTCCAAGAAGGAATCTTTGTAGCTTAAGAATGGACCAAACCATAGCTAACAATTCACGGTCTAGAACCGAATAGTTCCTTTCTGCCGCATTCAATTTCCTAGAGATATACATCACAGGATGCAGAGTTCCTGAATACTCCTGCATTAGTGCCGCTCCAATCCCAGTGGAAGAGGCATCACTACGAAGAACAAAAGTCTTATCAGTAACAGGTAGCCTTAAGATAGGAGGGGATGAGAACAAATTCTTAATCTGATCCAATGAAGATTGGCATTCTTGGGACCAGCGCACCATATTAGGAGACCCTTTTTTCAATAGGGTTTAAAGAGGTGCCATAATAGAGGATAGATTCTGTTTGAATCTTCCATAAAATTGTATTAATCCCAAAAGACTACGTACTTGCTTTTTTGTCTTAGGAACAGAGATATTTAATATCTTAGAAACGTTTTGATCCTCTGTCTTCAAGAGACCTTGACCAACACGATGACCTAGGAAAGAAATTTCCTTAAACCCAACAAAGGCTTTAGAGGGTTTTGCAGTCAAATTATGCTCGCGTAGAGTAGACAGTAATTCCTGTAAACCCAAATAGTGATCTTTCCACGTATTACTGAAAAGACAGATGTCGTCTAAGTAAGCGATGACATCTGAACGATCTGAAAGAATTCGACGCATCATGCGTACGAAAGTAGCTGGAGCGTTCATAAGTCCGAAAGGCATAAAATTCCACTGAAACAAACCCCTAGGTGTTGAGAAAGCAGTGAGAGGTTTGGCGCGTTCAGTTAACGGAACTTGCCAATAACCTTTCGACAAGTCGAGTTTAGTATAGAATCGAAAGTTAGAAAGTCTAATAAGTAGCTCTTCTAATAAAGGCATAGGTTCAGCATCGAACTTCGTAACTTGGTTCAATTTGCGATAATCGACGCAAAGACGTATGTTATTGTCTTTCTTTCGAACAATAACCATCGACGAAGAGTATGCTGAAGTGGATGGTTCAATTATTTTCAATTGAATCATTTCATCCAACTCTTTCTCGGCCTGTGTTTGAAAATGAATAGGTATAGGGTATGGTCTTACTCTGATCGGATTATGATCAGTCAGTATGATGTCATGTTTAATGACATGTGTGTGTCCAGGAATGTCGGTAAGGACATCCTGAAATGATTGTAGCAAAGAAGATACTTGTTGCTGTTCATCCATAGACAAATTAGGAGAAACAGTCACGTTTTTCCATGACTCCATAGAATGAAGTGGAATCACTGGAAGAGGAAGATTAACATCCGAAAAAGTAGTTTCCTCATCCTGTATAACTGACAAGGATGAGTAATGTCCCTGTGGGACTGGAGAATCGTCCGTCGCCTGGAAAATAGGCTGCAAATAGTCTGGTCGCTCATGGAATTCCGTAAGCATATTTATATGGAAGGTTTTATGCCTTCCATCAATATCGACAACATAGTCGACATCGGAAATTTTCGAGACTATTGCATATGGACCTTTCCATGCAATGAGAAGTCTGTTCTCCCTAGAAGGAAGTAACACAAAAGCTTTGTCTCTCGGACAAAGTTGACGTAAACGTCCCTTCTTATTAGCGAATTGCCTTGCCTTTTCTTTGGCAAATTCGGAAGATGAAGTTGCTAGCTTGCATGCTTCGATAATCTTATGCCTGAGAGCAATGACATACTCATATGAAGATTGTGTGTCATTGTCAATATTATAGGCAGTTATCAAATCGTGTAGCAAGGACATAGGGCCGCGCGGTTGCGCGCCAAAGACATGTTCACAAGGAGAAAAGCCTGTATGCTCGTTGGGGACCTCTCTATAGGCAAAGAGAGCCGCGGGTAAAACCCTGTCCCAATCCTGAAGAAGATCCTCAGTAGTCTTACCAAGTAAGTTCTTAAGTGTTCTATTAAGACGTTCAACTAACCCGTTAGATATTGGGTGATAAATACTACTGAGAGATTTTTTAATATCTAGGATAGACATCACCTGCGACATAGTGTATGATATCAATTGGGTACCGTGGTCTGACAATATTTCTCTGGGAAAACCCAAACGAGAAAATATAAGCCAAAGAGCGTCTGCAATATCGGCAGTAGATATGCTCTTTAGAGGTATAGCCTCTGGCCAACGAGTGCACATGTCAACGCATGTTAGGATGAATTGATGTCCTCTGGCTGACTTAATCTTAAAAGGGCCAATAATATCTATTGCCATCTTTTGAAACGGCCGAATAGGAATGTCTGCAGCCTGAATAGGTGCAGCATGTCGTGGACCTCTAGACTTGACTTCTTGACAAATCTTGCAAGATCGGCAATAAATTCGTATGTCTTTGTTTACGAATGGCCAAAAGAAAGCCGCCAGAACTCTCGACTTAGTGCGAGAAAAACCCATGTGTCCAGCACACTGAGAATCGTGTGCATGTTGAAGAATTAAGGCTCTCATACTTTTGGGCACGAGAATCTGAGAATGCATAGACGCGTCTGAGTGTTGTACCATACGCACTAGTATACCATTCTTCATAGTGATATACGATTTGCGATTTGTATTCTTATTCGGATCACCGTTTTTAGCGAGAAGAAAGTATTTATTTAAAGAAGGATCTTCTCCTTGCAGTTTCACAAACGAGTCATGCGAAATCACCAAGTGATCATCTTGGCTACAAACTTCCTTACCATCAGTAGGTGAAGTTGAAGGAATAAGAGCTTGTGCTCTTGTTACAACTGCATTGGCTGTTTGGATATTATTTTTTTCCCAAGCAGCAATTTGCTGCGAGGTGCATTCCTTAACCCCGTGAATACGACCGATTATAAGATCCGCAATAGGATTAGGTAAAAGACACGCGTGAACATCTCCCGTAAAGAAGGGAGTAGCCATGTGAATAATAGCAGTAGGATACTTCTCCAAAGTGCCACCAAATGTCACACATTTGACCATTTTTCCTGTGGCACAGCAAGGATCTATCAGAGACTGCCTAACACCGATAGTGGTGCATCCAGAATCAAAAAGTACTGAGACTGGATTATCATTCACTAGACCTTTATGTAAGATGAGAGATCCTCTCCCGTCATGCGCAGCTGTAGCAGGAAGTGCGGGAAGAGTATGACCACAAATTAAGGTCGATACAGTAGAAGGCTCGAACAATGTTGAGCATTGGGGGCATTCGGCTGCTCTCCCAAAATTGAAAGCAGAACCAGTAATAGCATTAGAGCTCCTACTATCATTTACTTGACTACAGGCTTCCTGAGACTCATGTTGTGTAGAGTTTGCCTGTTGATAATATTTTCTTTTGTTATGTCTAGGTCTGGCGCGATTATCATTTCCCCTGTAGTTGTCATTATATTGCCTCCTGTAATCATTATTCTGGTTTAAATCACCGTTTCCATAACCACCATCGTAATATTCATGACGGCGAGGATAATTATCTCGAGAAGAAAAGCTCGGATAGTTTTTATTGTGATAACCTTTGCGAAAGTGTCTATAATTATTAGCCCCAAAATTACGAGGACTATCAGCTCGCCTCCAGTTCTTTGAAGAAGGACCATTATATGATGGATTACTTTGATTCTGAGTGTAATTCTGATTACTTTTCTTATTGAAATTTTGTTGAGCACCTTTAAATTTACGATTGAAATTAGGGCCATATGGTGTTGCTGAAGCAACTGGCAACCCTTCTTTCACTTTAGAATTACTAACCGTAGCATGGGGATGTGCAGTGACGTACTGGCAACAGTATTCCTCCATGTCTTTTATGTTTTTAGGTTTACGCTCATGAAGAAAAGCAAGAAAAGATTCGTTGACAGATGACATAACTTTGTCTCGAAGTAATAAGTCAATTAGGCCTTCATATGTTTTCTCAGCTTTAGACAGCTCAATCCAACGCGTGAATGTAAGACGTTTCTTCGTAATAAAGTCAGAGAAACTTACTCAATTTTCTGGCAACATTGTCTTAAAACGAAGACGATAATCTTCTTCTTTTAGTTGATATCGTTTAAGCAATGCTGCTCTGACAACATCATAGTTAGTCCTGTCATGTTCCTCTATTGCCATAAGAGTAGTTACTGGTTCACCTGTACAAAAGTGCATCAGTTCTTTGGCATAATGTTCCTTTTTTTATCTTATGCGTATTGCATAAAAATTGAAATCTATCCAGGTAATCCGTTATGTTGTCCTTTAGAGGATTGAAATGAGGTAATTTAAGCTTATTAGCAATCTCCTTTGTCGTACTCGAAGTTGCTTGAGAAGCACCCATATTCGTCAATTTTAATTTCTCTAACTCCAAAGTTAAGAGTTTCTCATCATGTTCCATTTTCTGTTTCTCTCTTCTTTCCTCGGCTTCTCTGTCTAATCTTTTATTTTCCATTTCAATTTGCTGTTTCCTCTCATCAGCTTCTGCTTCTCTTTTTTGTTTTTTCTCCTCTGCTTTTTGCGCCTTGTCATATAGAGCAAGAGCAAATTCTTCTAACTTTTCACCAGTCTTCCTAAGGGCTTTCCGTTGCTCAATAAAGAAGTCTAGTGTAGACATTCTGTCTAACTATGTGAGATCAGACCTGAAAAATAAATTACCTTATCCCACTTCAATGGGAGACAATTCTGTAATACAAGACTTGTATACTTACTTCACTTTATTTCACTCTCTTTGAGAGACACGTCTTAGTCAAAGACCTTGTATATTTACCTTGTTTCTCTATAATATTATCACCATCAATAACCTCTATCTGAAAAGTGTATCATATAAATAATAATAATAATCCCTGACCAAGTATATAAGTATAGACTGTGTATGACAACAATATATATAATATCAGTTAACAAAGACAAGCATATAAACAAACGAAAACATTTACAGAAGTCAAAAAATTATAAGGAGAAACTAAGGAAAAAATAATCACAAAGCATGTGATGATAACTGCGATACGTAAACAAAACAAATGACACCACAGTGTATAAACATAAGGGTGTAGAGAAATAAACAATAGAAAAGAGTAGGCAGACAAATACAAACAAATCAAATCAAAACCAAAGAACAGAGAAAATATGACAACAACAACGAAAAGGTACACTTCGTCACAACTAAACGTAAATAGCAACAAATGTCGCTTGCAAATTCCACAAAGGGAAATTTGCACGGTCTCTAAAGAACACTGTTATAGGACCTCTGTCACGTGGTATACCCTATAACAGACGCCGCCCAACCAAGAAACCCGCAGAAATACACACACTAATACCACAAGCAATGTAAACAAATAGCATATAATAGAATGTGTTTGTTACGTACATTTATTACCTAAGGGGGTAGTCTTCGGTCCTGCCAAATGTACGCACCAGTTTTATGTAGTTATATTGTTTGAGCGTTCGATTGATTCACGCACTGACGTGCACAAAGCAGTGAGTGTTGCTTTGGACGCACGTGTAACCTAGTTGAGTAGTTTGTGACGTCATGTTTTGAAGTGAAAACATGGAACTGGCTTGTGTCCATGATAGTAATTTTATATTTCGTATTCAATGGCATTTTTAAGGAAGCCAGTTATTTCTAGTGATCTGTATTGGTCTTCAGGTCGAAACCAATATCAGGAATGTCACGTGAGTTATCGTCCCACTTCTTATTTTAATGCTGTATGAACAAGGCCGCTCTAATACTAGTCTAGCGGGAATTAAGATGTTCCTAGAATGGATCTACAGAGTCGCTTGCCTTTAAGATTTGAATCGTAGACGGAGAATTCCTACGAGTAGAAGAAGTTATATTGTTTATCTTACGCACATGTTTTATATGCCGTACATGCTTCAATGCCAAAGTCGTGGCTTGGATGTAAAGAGAGGTTAGCCAACTGAAAGCCTTTACTGTTAGGATTATCGTATATGACTTTGTGTGAAAATTATATGATGTACAACGCTATGTATGAAGAACGTCTGGGAATTTTAACAAATGTAATATGGAAGATTCCACCCCAGAGTATGTATACGTTACCATGATAGACGTCCTTGAAAGAAGGTCAACGGTCGTGACTGAGAAGGATATTATACGGTAACAGTTTTGTAATCCTTAGTCTATGGACAGAGGTCTTTACTAGAAGAGAATCTTCAGGAACTTTAGCAGTAATAATCAATATGTTGTCGTGTGATCTTTGCGCCTGTGACGATGTCCGTCTTGTCCACTTCGTGTCCTGGTGAATAAAATCTATGTAAAGTTATCAACGACTCGTGTGATGCCAATACTTGACCAGTTCACACAATTCAAGATACATTGTTGGTTTTTCGTTTGAAAGACATTGTTGACATTTATTCCATTGTAACCATTCGCGTTTCTATTCATCACTATGAAAACGACACCAACAATAACTGGTAGGCCAGTGCGGTCTGGAAGTAATTTCAGGAACGAAGAACACTAGTTGTAGTAACACTTTTAAATAGTATTATTACATAATAATCTTGAATAATGGCTACCTTAGACTATTTCATTAAGCAAGCAAAAGCTTTGCAAATACCTGCTGAAGAGGTAAGACAATTCGCTATGTCAGAATATAAGAAAGCTCAAGAAATAGAAGCTGATCAGAGAAGATTGGAAACTTTACGTTTGGAAAATTTGAAATTTGAGGCGGAGGAGAATGAGAAAAAAATGAGATTAACCGCCGAACTGGAAGAGAAACGTGCTGAGGAAGATGAAAAGAGGAGAAGATTTGAGGCGGAGGAGAATGAGAAAAAAATGAGATTAGCCGCTGAATTGGAAGAGAAACGATTTCAGCGAGAAGCAGAACAGAAGCAAAAGGAGTCTGAAGAAAGACTTAGAAAAGAAATGGAAGTTAAACACAAGGAAATGGAACAGAAACAAAAAGAAATAGAAGAAAAGAGATTAATAGCTGAACAAAACACAAAACGACTTCAGCTTGAGATGGAAGAGAATGAAAGAAAACGACAGCATGAACTGAAATTAGCAGAGTCAGAATATGAGAGAGACTTAGGTTAACTCAGGAAGCTAATTCTCAGAGAACTTTTGAAAGCCACACTTCATCCAGACAGGATCATTTTAAGGAAATTCACCTTAAATTACCAAAATTTAATCCCCCGTCTGATGATGTAATATTCTTCCTAGATAGGTTTGAGGCCACTTGTGGGTCTTATAACGTGGATAAAGCTCTATACTGTACATATTTATCCAGATTACTTACAGGAGATGCATTAGCAGTTTATCATACCACCAGCATTGGTGAGAAAAATGACTACAATGCTCTTAGAGCAGCACTTCTGCAAAAATTCCAAATGACAGAAAACGAATATCGTTTGAAATTTCACACATTACTACCTCAATCTGGCAGAAATTTTAGTGATTTTCTGTCACAGATACGACTAACATTAGAAAGATGGATCGAATTATCCAAAATTGAAAAGTCGTATGAAGGTCTCTTTGATTTACTGATGCGCGATAAGGTACTTTCGTCGGTAAACCCTACATTTCTCGCATTTTTACACGAACGGAAACCTTTATCAATGAAAAACTTATAAGAACATGCAAAAAATTTTTGCACTGCTCACCCAAACATGGATCTAAGTAACGCGCAGATTAAGAGTGAATTGCCTGTTGCTTTTGCAGCACAACAAAACAATTTTTTACGCAATCGTTCTTTTAGTGCTGATAGGTATGTCAATAGGGAAATAATCATAATTTCACCAATGATAACTTTTACAAAGGGAAGCAATTTCAACAATCTGCTCTATTTAATGTTTCTTGGAACCAAACTCACAGATCGCGAGATTTTGGTAACAATTATTTTAAAAATAATCAGGGACATTATAATAAACAAAACTAGAGATCAAAATCTCAGGGTCCGCAAAACAGACAATTTTTTGGAAATAAACCATTTAACCAACATCATAACGATCATTCTACAAATTATCGGACTAATCCAAATTTTAACTCTAGCAGAAATGACAATTATGGCAATTTTAATGACAAAAATCACAATCGATCGCGCCGACGAGATAGATCGTCGAATAATACAGGTAGACATTCTAATGTTGCTTTTAATGATACACAGGCTAACATTGAACAGGGTAAAGTAGCTGAAACTCATAATGCTATGTCTTGTTCTCTAGATTGTTCCCAGGTGAAAGACTGCCCAGAATGCTCGACTCTTTTCCAGCCTAAGGCGATCACGACGCTGCGTTGCGGACATACCTTGCCTAGCCTGCCTGCAGTCTGTACAGCCACTGCTGCTTCAGTACACCAAGGACAGGGCTCTCTTAAGTTTAACAAGGGATTTGTCAATAATATTTCATGCTCTCTCCTATTTGACTCAGGTTGTACAACAATCGGTGTCCGGACTTCGCTGATCGACCCAAGTTGTGCCACGGGCCGGGTTGTCAAATGTGTAACATTTGGTGGCACTATTGAAACATTTCCCACTGCTATTATTGATCTTAACACACCTTTCTTTACAGGAAAGATCCAAGCATGTCTTCTGCCTAACCCAATCTGTGATGTAATACTTGGTCGCATACATGGTATTAAAGAGTGTACACCACAGCAAATTGCTGAATGGGAAGAGCGACATATTCAAACTGCAAATGCAGTAGTGACTAGAGCGCAAGCTACTAATATGTCGCATGATACACCTATTGAACCTACAGTTCATACCACTTGTGATGATGATGCTCCTATTTCACGGGAGTTGTTTGCAACATTGCAAAAGAATGATAATTCATTAAAAAAATTCTTTCAGTATGTTAACAAAAAGAATACAAGCAACAAACTTGCAAAATCTAGACATGACTTTATACTTAAAAATGGGATTTTGGTTAGAGTAATACGGGAAAAGGATTTATCCTTATGTTCTCAGATTCTTGTCCCATCCTGTATGAGATCTCGTATATTACGACATGCTCATGACTCGCAATGTGCGGGCCATATGGGTTTTTCGCGTACCAAATCCAGAGTGCTTTCGGCATTCTACTGGCCAGGCGTCCATAGAGATGTTACTCTCTATTGTCGGTCCTGTTTGATATGTCAAGAAGTTAAGGTACGGGGTCCATTTCATGCGGCTCCTATTCAAGCTGCGGACATCCCGATTAGACCATTTGATAAAATGGCCATTGACATTATTGGTCCAATGCTTCCATCTGCTAGAGGGCATACGCATATTCTTACGTGCATTGATATGTGCACTCGTTGGCCTGAGGCCATCCCTCTCAAGAACACTTCATCTGCCAGTGTAGCAGAGGCATTGATGTTAATCTTCTCACGCATTGGTTTTCCACGGAAAATCTTGTCGGATCATGGGGTTCAGTTCATTTCTGAATCCATGTCTCAAGTGATGAAGACATTAGGTATAGATAGATCTCTTAGTTCTATTTATCATCCGATGTCAAATGGGTTAATTGAGCGTCTCAATAGGACACTCAAGCAGTTGTTGGGTAAGATGACTCAAGACCATCCCCAAGACTGGGATCGGGTCCTACCCGCTTGTCTCTTTGCGTATCGCGAGGTACAAAATCAAGCAACGGGGTTTTCTCCGTTCCAGCTTGTTTTTGGCATGCAACCACGCGGTCCGATGTCGTTAATCCACGACTTATTGGTGGATGAGAATATTGAAGAGGAAACTCAATCCTCTTATGAGTATGTGATCTCTCTTAGAAAGAAAATCATAGATGCTTGTAGACTAGCTACTGCATCATCCGAACATGCCAAAGAAAAAGCTCGTCTATCTGCAAACAAATATAGACGTCTTCGCCAGCTCATACCTGGTGATGAAGCTTTTGTATTACTCCCTGCGCATAACAATCGTCTTTTTATTACCTGGAGAGGTCCTTTCAGGATCATCTCAAGAATATCCGATGTCGACTACATCGTTGATGTTAATGGCAAACATAAAACCTTCCACATTAACATGTTGAAGGAGTATTACTCACGTCCTGATTATCTACAATCGGTGTTCCAAGCAACTGACGATCCTACACCTCCTATTCAACACTATTCTAGTTTGTCAGTCATCCAAGAAGAGGAATCTTCTTTCGATGATGTACAACTACCAATACCAGTTGTACCACTCCATTCCACTGAGAAATGGAATGATGTTACTATCTCATCTACTCTTACTGATGATCAACGTCAGCAAGTCTCTAAAATTCTACACACGTATGAGGATGTCCTCACTGACATCCCAGGTCATACGTCAGTCATCCAACATGACATTATTTTGACTGACGATACACCGATTCGAGTTCGCCCATATCCTATTCCTTTACACTTTCGTGATAAGGTTGATAAGGAATTGGATGAGATGCTCCAATTAAATATAATTGAACCATCTTCATCACCATATTCTTCTTCTATGGTAATCATTAGGAAGAAAGACAACAATATACGTCTTTGCGTAGATTACAGGAAGTTAAACAAAGTTACAAAATTCGATGCGGAACCATTACCTCTATTAGACGACTTATTAGAGAAATTATCTCATGCTACATTCTTTTCGAAATTTGACCTTTCAAAGGGTTATTGGCAAGTGCCACTCACTACGAAAGCAAAGCCATTCACCGCTTTCTCGACGCCACGGGGTCTTTTTCAATATAATTTTATGCCTTTCGGGTTAATGAATGCGCCAGCTACCTTTGTACGCATGATGCGCCGCATATTGTCTCATCGTCCCGATGTCATTACTTATATAGATGACATCTGTCTTTTCAGTGACTCTTGGGATGAACATATTCAGGGTTTAAAATCTTTACTTTCTACCTTACAGGATTATAACTTAACAGCGAAACCTTCAAAGGCTTTTGTCGGTTTTCATGACATCTCATTTCTTGGTCACCGTATAGGTCGCGGTTTAATGTATACAGAAGACAGTAACGTCTCTAAAATTTTAAACATCTCAGCACCTAAGACAAAAAAACAAGTGAGGTCACTCTTAGGACTAATACAGTTCTATTCTAAATTCATCCCTCATTTGTCTACTATAACTGCACCTCTTTCTTCGTTACTGAAGAAAGGCACACCTAATGTAATAAAGTGGTCGCAGGATCACCAAACGGCGTTAGACTATATAAAACAAATTTTTTCAAATAAGCCTTTTTTAAGGTTGCCTAACAAAGATCTCACCTTTGTTCTTCGCAGTGATGCTTCTTCCTACGCTATCGCGGCAGTTTTGATGCAGGAATACGGAGGCACCTTATTTCCAATTATGTACGTATCCAGAAAGCTTACAACGAGCGAGATGAAATACTCCGTTCTAGACAAAGAGCTCCTTGCTCTTGTCTGGTCAATCACAAAACTGGATCGTTATCTCCTCGGATCACACTTTGTGGTGGAGTCTGACCAGAAAGCTCTTACCGCATTGAATACAGGAAACGTTAAGTCATCAAAGTCAGCGCGTTACGCTATAGCTCTTCAACCGTTCCATTTTGAGATCCGAGCTATTCCTGGAGTACAGAATGTATTTGCAGACTGTCTTTCAAGATGCCCTAGTGAACTTGGTGAAACTAAACCACTTTTAGATGGAGAAACGTCCTCACCGAAACATGAATAACTTTGTACAGTGTCATTAATTGTACATCGGTGAAGACTATGTATAGTTTTGCAGTATTCGTATATATATAACTTTCAGAACATACTTACATATGGATTATAACATTATTTCTTGTGAAGTAACGTTTTGTTAGAACGGGAACAGTGATATTAAAGTAACATTTTTTTTTAGTATGGAAACATTGGTAAAAAGCAACAAATAGACATTCGTTAGTGTTATGGAACATATTACACTACATATCGTGTTCGTAAACTTATTTCGTGCATGGAACATTAGGAACATATTCTTGTTGACTCTAAATAGTTCTGAACGAATATTCACAATGACTGAAATTAGAATTACTTAGAATAAATTACTAGTTATTTATTTATGTGTAATTAAGTACTAGAATTAGATTAATTCAATTTAATCAATTTGATTGTTTATAAATCACACATCTACTAACTTTATTAGTGTCTCGCAATACGTGTAGTCACGTATTCCACTACATGATATTTCACTTTTAGATAACTAGTCAAACTTACTAGTGCTAGATATCAGTAAGTGCGTTGCTTCTTAAAGTGTTTAATTATGCATTGCTTCATTTTTGCACATTGTATTTCAAAATTTTCTGTTTCACTGATTCTTTTATCATTGATTATCATCAGTGTTGCTGTTCATTTTCATTTTTGAAATCATATGTTTCAAATTTTGTTGAAAACTTAGTTGAATTTTATTATCATCTTTTTTGTTGATTCTTCATTTTCATTTTTTCAACTTCTTTTTACTTCGAATATTACCACATCGTTCCAAAGTAGGTCGATGGTGGATGTGTGCTTTAATGCATACTGTCATTTAGTTATATTAATTTCAAGTTAATATTCTTTTCTTAATATGATATAATTTTATGCATGTCATAAATCTTGTTGTAGTTTTGACTCACCTCTCTCGAGTAATTAGTTCGAAAAAAAATTAATGGGATTAATTTTTTTAAGGGGAGGTAATAAGGGAGCTGTTACGTACATTTATTACCTAAGGGGGTAGTCTTCGGTCCTGCCAAATGTACGCACCAGTTTTATGTAGTTATATTGTTTGAGCGTTCGATTGATTCACGCACTGACGTGCACAAAGCAGTGAGTGTTGCTTTGGACGCACGTGTAACCTAGTTGAGTAGTTTGTGACGTCATGTTTTGAAGTGAAAACATGGAACTGGCTTGTGTCCATGATAGTAATTTTATATTTCGTATTCAATGGCATTTTTAAGGAAGCCATTTTATTTCTAGTGATCTGTATTGGTCTTCAGGTCGAAACCAATATCAGGAATGTCACGTGAGTTATCGTCCCACTTCTTATTTTAATGCTGTATGAACAAGGCCGCTCTAATACTAGTCTAGCGGGAATTAAGATGTTCCTAGAATGGATCTACAGAGTCGCTTGCCTTTAAGATTTGAATCGTAGACGGAGAATTCCTACGAGTAGAAGAAGTTATATTGTTTATCTTACGCACATGTTTTATATGCCGTACATGCTTCAATGCCAAAGTCGTGGCTTGGATGTAAAGAGAGGTTAGCCAACTGAAAGCCTTTACTGTTAGGATTATCGTATATGACTTTGTGTGAAAATTATATGATGTACAACGCTATGTATGAAGAACGTCTGGGAATTTTAACAAATGTAATATGGAAGATTCCACCCCAGAGTATGTATACGTTACCATGATAGACGTCCTTGAAAGAAGGTCAACGGTCGTGACTGAGAAGGATATTATACGGTAACAGTTTTGTAATCCTTAGTCTATGGACAGAGGTCTTTACTAGAAGAGAATCTTCAGGAACTTTAGCAGTAATAATCAATATGTTGTCGTGTGATCTTTGCGCCTGTGACGATGTCCGTCTTGTCCACTTCGTGTCCTGGTGAATAAAATCTATGTAAAGTTATCAACGACTCGTGTGATGCCAATACTTGACCAGTTCACACAATTCAAGATACATTGTTGGTTTTTCGTTTGAAAGACATTGTTGACATTTATTCCATTGTAACCATTCGCGTTTCTATTCATCACTATGAAAACGACACCAACAGTGTTACAAAGAAGGCTTAGCTACACACAATATAATGGCACAGTTTCCAAACATAAACTGCCACTTATCTTAAAGTAACTTCCTGGCCTTTTTGTCAACACAGAAGTGCAATGCAAGAACAGCACTGATTGGTTGATTCACCGTCGATGGTCACCTCACGACGACAATATGAAGTGGTCTTCCAACTCACAGTTACCACGTCCTTCTTGACAAGCAGTTGAGACCGGATGATCCAACACTGAATAGTCTGCAAACTGTAAAATGTAAACGCCAGCCGAATTGTTTACAATGATAGCTTGCCAGAGTAGAACTCCTATAGTAGAAGCGTCACTTCACTTCTATAGCAGTTGTGGTCCACGTAGCAATAACATGAAGATGCTAATGCCAGTTCCCGTAGCAGCTGTGGTCCATGTAGCACTATTATAGCAACGCTAACGTCCGTATTTATAAGTCTGGGTCAGCAGTCGTTGACCTATTTATCAATGTTATGTGTAGTAGAAAACCCCACGAATCTGGCCCACCAGAAATGTAAAGTTCAGATTTGTATAGGTCGATTTTCATACAGCAGAAATGTTACTGACTGGTATAGGTACCAATGTTATGGACTTGTGTGTTGACGATCTGCTTACGTAGTACTGCCACTAACACGTAACAAGGCTTGCCTCGCTCCAGTACAGTGTTAAGTTGTCCAGGTCAGGTTGCCAACTATTGGGGCGCTGACAAGGGGGATGTTGACACTAACTCAGACACCATGTATGGCTGTAAATGTGTAGTACTGGAGATGTGGAGGTGTTGACATCATGTGTGAGTGTAGGATACAGAAGACGCGAAGGTGTATATGATTCAGAGACTACACAATACATCCATCTATCCACATGAAAAAGTCAATGACGTGTTGTGAACGACTGGTCACGTTACAAGCATTTAATATCGGACATAGACGACATTACACTCACAGTCACTTCACAAGGTTGCAGCATAGTTCATGGTAATAATAATAAAGATGGTGATGACATCTAGCATTCAAACACATAGAGCATCTATTACAACATGACATTAACGGCCTGTCAGTTCGATGTTCTAGTTGTAATCTCATCCAGTTATGACTGACTGAACACGTCAGTTTCCCTGTAGACTAGCCGCACAGCAAAAGGCGGGCTTTCAAATATGCTTAACAATAACAATAAGGCTGCAATTCAATTGGCATAATACGCCACGTACATCTTCTCTTGCTGAAAAAATATTGGCCAAAATGGCGGGCCTCTATCTGTAACCAGCTATGTATTCCTCAAGGTAGGTATGATCATCCATGCACAAGTATTACCACCAACCTGCGGTTTCCCTCAATGTATATATATATATATATATCATCATCATTGGGCTTCTGTTCAAAAAAGTAGATAAATAGTCTTAGGATGGCTCCCTTGAGCACACCTAATGGATTCCGCATCAAAACAGTTGATAAAGTTGATATTTAGTTGGATATAATATATGTTGATAAAGTACACCAGAACACTCCTAGGCGGGAAGACAGGCGTCTATCATCATCAGTTGACAAGATCCCTATGGTGTTGCCTGCCCCACTGTAGTGTATGGAATGTCAACTTGACCTACGCAGTGTTGTGTAGACATGGATGGAGTGTATAATGTGCGAATGATGATAAGGGTTCGTGTTGTTGACAAATGTTCTCTTCTCACACTCATGTATGACCGGAAGTCATCGACACCAACGACTGTGTACCTTTTCTAAAGTTTAATTGGACGTACACACTCGACAGCACAGATAGTGACAAATCACAGGTTGCCATAATACATCATAGTACAGTGGACAAATGGTCTTGCAATGTTACATGGGCACTCATGTAGAATAATGGTATAATGGACTGTCAATAGCCAAGCACTCAGTATCGCCCATACATATATCATCTGACGTCACTGACTGAGCACGTCAGCTTGTAAACAATATTTCAGATGACTTCTAAACCTAATCTCGTTTAGCAACGATTCTTCAACATAATGTTCAGCACATATTTTTCCATATAATAATATTGAACCGCTAACAATGGGTTCTCATGTGTAGCAGTGATCTCTGGACTGATCAAGCGATAATACGGGCATCCCTTTTCTCTTCTTGAAAGTCCTACATGTTTTGGTTCCAAGATGGCTCCACTCGTGAACTGTCACTCACGTTTGAATACAGATAATGAATCTGTTCTAAAGTTAGTCATTCATACAACATTTCGTTGCTCTGTAGATTTGGTCATGAACAATAGACTGCATTCTACAGAATATAGTGCTGCTAGGAATCGAAGTCGTTTTTCATCGAGTCAAATATATTCTCTTAAACATTCAAATCGTAATTATCGACAATGGTGGCTTCGATCGAGAGTTCATAAGAGTATCTTTGATTACCTTGGTAGAGGGAATATGAAACTGCCATTCCTTGGCAAGATGAATAAACACTGGGGTAAAGCATACACGATAGGTCTAGACGACTATCACTTTCCCCAAAACCACTGAGATCACTTTTTCAAGGCATCAAGCCGACATAGCAAAAACACACACAGTCCCTATCAGGACGAAGCCAAATCACACCACTCAAGCGACACATCCGCCGAATAGC
The DNA here is from genome assembly GCA_024509875.1 of Oreohelix idahoensis. Classification (NCBI taxonomy): domain Eukaryota; kingdom Metazoa; phylum Mollusca; class Gastropoda; order Stylommatophora; family Oreohelicidae; genus Oreohelix; species Oreohelix idahoensis. The sequence continues at coordinate 22,251 of JAMPIV010012766.1, forward strand.
CTTTGACCTCTCTAGAGACAACAGAACATATAGTTCGACTTAGATATGTAAAGATATACAGATATAAGACAGACTTGTCCTACTCAGACAAACAATACACATAAATCCAGGCCATAGATATTCTGAAGCAAGAACAATCTATTATTACCCAAACAACGAATAAATCGCAGTAAAATGTATTTATCCGCGGAGTTCAAGGGAAGTAACTCAATAATGACTTTCCCTTAAGCACTAAAAAATTACCTATGTATAATATTGTAAGATATCAAAGACTGCACGTAACAGTCTTACCACACCTCCCGGGAAAAAAAAAAAAAATGGAACATTTTTTTTTTTTTTGAAATACATCTAGGAGCAACGTACAATAGGCTCACAACGCATGAATAATGCGCAGATGAAAATATCAGGAATACCTATAACGCCTAATATGAGGCTAAGTCGACTTATGGAGCGACTGGTGAGAATGTGTCTCATAAACTGAGAGAAATTATTTCTCTACAAGTATATTTTTTCCAGGAAGGTGTCATCAAAGTATAATACAATTCTGGCAATTACACAATGCCTAAAAAATTCATATCATCACTACGTATTAGATATCTTAAATTTATGATTTATGAAGAAAAAATCATCAAAGCACAGCGGTGAATAAACATACATGAACCGCTATGTAGTGATACAATCATTATATTATTAAATTACAAATGTGTATCTATCATGATATAGAAAAGGAACTACTATAGAACTAGACATATCAAGAAGTCTAAGCCCTAATAGTTATGTGGAATCATGTGGGCATCTTGACAGAATGTCTGCCATCACATTATCTGATCCCCGAATAGCTCGCACAGAGAAATGAAAAGGTTGAAGAGCAATTGCATATCGAGTAGACCTCGAGCTCTTCAAATTCTTACTCTGTATAGCAGTAAGAGCTTTTTGGTCTGTTCTACTATGAAATGTGCGCCTAGAAGGAATCTCTGTAGTTTGAGGATCGACCAAACCATAGCTAATAGCTCACGGTCTAAAACCGAATAATTCCTTTCTGCCGCATTAAGTTTTCTGGAAATATACATTACAGGATGCAGAGTTCCAGAGTACTCTTGCATTAGTGCCGCTCCAATCCCAGTGGATGAAGCGTCACTACGAAGAACGAATGTCTTATCTTTAGTGGGTAGCACTAAAATAGGTGGTGTTGAAAACAGTGTTTTAATCTTATCCAGAGAGCATTGGCATTCCTGAGACCAGTGGACCACATTAGGCGAACCTTTCTTTAGAAGTGTTGAGAGAGGTGCCATGATAGAGGATAGATTCTGAATGAATCTGCCATAAAATTGAATAAGACCTAACAGACTTCTCACCTTTTTTTAGTCTTAGGGATTGAGATGTTAAGTATCTTACTAGTATTATGGTCCTCTGTCTTTAGGAAACCATGACCAACTCGGTGGCCTAGGAAAGAAATTTCGCTAAAACCAATATAGGCTTTAGAGGGTTTCGCTGTCAGGTTGTGCTCACGCAAAGTAGACAGCAATTCATCTAACCCTGAATAGTGATCTTCCCAAGTATCGCTGAAAAGACAGATGTCGTCTAGATATGCAATGACATCTGACCGATAAGATAGGATTCGGCGCATCATGCGTACGAACGTAGCTGGTGCGTTCATAAGACCGAAAGGCATAAAATTCCATTGGAACAAACCTCTAGGTGTTGAAAAAGCCGTGAGAGGTTTGGCGCGTTCAGATAAAGGAACTTGCCAATATCCCTTAGACAAATCAAGTTTAGTGAAAAAATGAGATTTGGAGAGTCGAGTAAGTAGCTCTTCCAGTAAAGGCATAGGTTCGGCATCGAACTTCGTTACTTGATTCAATTTTCGATAGTCAACGCAAAGACGTATGTTATTGTCTTTTTTACGCACAATAACCATCGGCGAAGAATACGCAGAGGTGGATGGTTCGATTATTTTCAAATCTATCATCACATCCAACTCTTTCTCGACCTGTGCTTGGAAATGTATAGGTATAGGATAAGGTCTAACCCTAATAGGAGTATGGTCAGTTAGCACAATGTCATGTTGAATGACATTAGTTTGTCCAGGGATGTCAGTGAGTACATCCTGAAATGTTTGCAACATAGTTGAAACTTGTCGCTGTTCTCCTAGAGACAAATCAGGAGAGACAGTAACGTTCTTCCATGATTCACTGGAATGAAGTGGGATCATTGGAAGAGGAAGATTTACATCTGAAAAACTTGTTTCCTCATCCTGTATCACGGACAGTGATGAGTAATGACCATGTGGTACTGGAGAATTGTCCGTTGCTTGGAAAATGGGTTGCAAATAATCCGGACGTTCATGGAATTCAGTAAGCATATTGATGTGGAAGGTTTTATGCTTCCCATCAATATCGACAATATAGTCGACATCGGAAATTTTCGATATTATATCGTACGGACCTTTCCAAGAAATAAGTAATCTGTTTTCCCTACAAGGTAGTAATACAAATGCTTTGTCACCAGGACAAAGTTGTCGTAAGCATCTCTTCTTATTGGCAAATTGCCTTGCCTTCTGTTTCGCAAATTCAGAAGAAGAAGTTGCTAATTTGCATGCTTCGATAATCTTTTGTCTCAACGCGATGACATATTCGTAGGATGACTTTGTGTCATCGTCAATATTGTCAGATGTTATGAGATCGTGAAGCAACGACATAGGGCCACGCGGACGCGCGCCAAAGACGAGTTCAAAGGGAGAAAATCCCGTATGTTCATTGGGTACCTCTCTGTAAGCGAAGAGGGCCGCAGGTAAAACTCTGTCCCAGTCTTGAGGATGATCCTCAGTTATCTTCCCCAGTAAGTTTTTAAGTGTTCTATTAAGGCGTTCGACCATACCATTAGACATTGGATGGTAGATACTACTTAAAGATCTATCTATCTGCAGGGTAGACATTACTTGAGACATGGTATCTGATATTAGTTGGGTGCCATGGTCTGACAATATCTCTCCGGGGAACCCCAGACGAGAAAATATAAGCCAAAGAGCATCTGCAATATCAGCAGTAGTAATGCTCTTCAGAGGAATAGCCTCTGGCCAACGTGTGCACATATCAACACACGTCAAGATAAACTGATGTCCTCTGGCAGACTTGATCTTAAATGGACCAATAATGTCTATGGCCATTTTTTGAAACGGCCGAATAGGAATGTCCGCCGCCTGAATGGGTGCAGCATGCCGTGGACCTTTGGATTTAACTTCCTGACATACTTTACAAGATCGACAATAAATCCGTATGTCCTTGTTTACCAATGGCCAAAAGAAAGCCGCAAGGACTCTTGACTTAGTACGGGAAAAACCCATGTGTCCAGCACACTGAGAGTCGTGAGCGTGCTGCAAAATTTTAACTCTCAAATTCTTGGGAACCAGGATTTGAGAATGACTTGACGTAATGGAGTCTTGAACCATACGTACAAGTACGCCATTCTTCTTTGTAATCCACGATTTACGACTTGTGTCCTTATTCGGATCACCTTTAGTTGCAAGAATGAAGAATTTCTTCAGAGTGGGATCATCTTCTTGCTGTTTTATAAACGAGTCACGAGAAATTACCAAGGGATTATCTTGGTTATGCACTTCATTATCTTCAGTAGATGAAGTTTGAGGCACATTAAGAGCCTGAGCTCTAGTGACTACAGCGTTAGCAATCTGCATGTTTTGCCTTTCCCACGTGGAAATTTGTTGCGGAGTGCATTCCTTGACTCCATGAATGCGACCGATGATGAGGTCAGCAATCGGATTCGGAAGAAGACATGCGTGTACATCTCCTGTAAAGAAAGGAGTAGCAATCCTAATGATAGCGGTAGAGTATTTCTCTAATGTGCCGCCAAATGTTACACATTTGACTACTTGTCCAGTGGCACGGGAAGGATCTACGAGTGACTGCCTAACACCAATTGTGGTGCATCCAGAATCAAATAGCACAGAGACTGGATTGTTATTCACTAAACCCTTATGTAAGACAAGAGACCCTCTTCCATCATGCGCGACTGATGCTGGAAGAGCAGGAAGAGGATGGCCACAGCTTAAAGTAGTCACTGTGGTTGGCTCAAATAACGTTTTGCATTGGGGGCACTGAGATGCTCTCCCAAAATCAAAAGCGGCACATGCCATATTACTAGCATCATTATTATCTTTACTCTGTTTATAGGCTTCATGGGACTCTTGTTGTGCAGAGTTTGCCTGAAAATGTGGTTTATGTCTTTTGTATTGAGATCTACCTCGGTTATTATCACCTCTGTAGTTATTGTTACCTCTATTGTAACCCCTATTTGGGGTTTGAGTCATAGTACCCTTGGTTACCATTATCATATTCATTATAATGAGTATCTCTGTAATTATGATCTTGTTGACTCCAAGACGGATAACCCTGATAGTTTCTATAATTACTTCCTCTACGGAAATTCCTATAATTATGACCACCCCTGTGTCGAGAGCTATCAGGTCGTCTCCAGTTCTTTGAAGAAGAACCCTGAAATGATTGGTTACCTTGGTTTTGATAACTATTATGGTTACCTTTTTTATCAAATCTGTTTTGAGGTCCCTGAAATCTGTGTGAATAATTGGGATTGTATGGTGTTGCTGAAGCAACTGGCATACTCTCCTTAATCTTAGTGTTGCCAAAAGTCACGTCGGGGTGTGCAGTGACATATTGGGAACAATATTCTTCCATTTCTTTTAGAGATTTAGGTTTACGCTCATGTATAAATTCAAGGAAAGGTTTGTTCACACATGACATAATCTTATCTCTGAGCAACAAATCCATAAGTCCTTCATACGTTTTTTCTGTTTTGGAAAGCTCAATCCAACGATCAACTGTGAGACGTGCCTTTGCAGTGAATTCTGAGAATTCTACCCCCGTCTCAGGTACCATCGTCTTAAATAAAAGGCGATAGCCTTCCTCACTTAGCTGATATTTTTTTTATCAAAGCCGCCCTAATGACATCATAATTATCCTTATCTGCTTCTCCTACAAGGCATAATCTAGTCAAAGATTCACCTTTCAAGTTTTCTGATAATTGATTAGCGTATTGTGATTTATCCACATTATGTGTACGACAAGAACGTTCAAATCTATCCAGCCAGAATGTAATATCGTCACTGGACTGATTGAACGGTGGAACCTTAACCTTGTAAGTAGAAGGTTTACCATTACCACTAGATGCCTGATTAACATTACTCATACTTGTCAATCTCAATTTCTCCAACTCAAATTCATGTTCTCTTATTGCTTTTTCTCTTCAGCATCTAATCTTTTTTGTTCAGCCTCCCTGTCTAATCTTTTTTGTTCAGCCGCAGCTTCTCTTTCCAATTTTTTTTGTTCAGCTTCCCTGTCTAATCTTTTTTTGTTCAGCTTCACTGTCTAATCTTTTTTGTTCAGCCGCAGCTTCTCTTTCCAATTTTTTTTGTTCAGCTTCAAATCTCCTTTCCTCTACCTGCATCTGCAATTTCTTTTGTTCAGCAGCAGCCTCAGCTTCTTTTTCTAATCTTTTCTCTTCCGCCATAGCTTTTCTTTCTTCTGCAGCTAATCTTTTCTCTTCTGCAGCTAATCTTTTCTCTTCTGCAGCTAATGCTTTGTCATATTGAGCAACTGCCCATTGTTCTAATTGTTGACCAGTCTTATCAAGAGCTTTCCCTTGTGTAATGAAATAATCAAGAGTAGACATGATGCCTAACAATAATACTAATCACCTGAATCAATAATAATACCCCAAGTTCTCAATGACCTGATTAATCAGTATACTATCCCAATATCTGTGGGTCACAAGCCTTTAATAAGGTCTTGTATAATAGTAATAATAATCAGGTACTGGTCTATACCATAATCCAAGTGCAGTGCACAGGCAATTGTGTCTTATGAAATATACCCATATAAAACATATGTCAACCAACAGAATACATAAAGTACAAATAGGACTGACAATACAAGAACGTTTGCAGAAATCAAAATAAATCAAATAGGGAAATCAATGAATAATCACTGAATCTGCAAAGAATAACAACACAAATGACGTCACAATATATGAATATAAATTATGAATAGAACTGAAAGATAGAAAAGGTTAGACCAACAAATTACAAACAAATCAAAACAAAACTAAAGAACAAAGAAATATTACAAAAATAACAATAATTACAGACTTCACAGCTAACACAAAAGCAACAGTTGTCGCAGCAAATTTTCAATCAAGAAAATTGCACCTATAGAAAACGCCCACAACGGACCCTCTATGACGTGGGATACTCTGTTGTGAGGACGCCGCCCAACCTTAAACACAACCCGCTGACATAGAAACTAACATACTATACAAACAAATAACATGTAAACATAAATATATATAAATTATGTGTATGATAGTATGTGTTGCAAAATAGGCTCAGTCTTACAGTAATGGCAAAGTTATTTTTCATGAAAACAAACAAACTGCCACTTTATTCAATTAAACATTCTGGCCTTAAATATTAAAGTTCATATATGGCAAACAAGAAGATCCATCGATGAAACCAGGACTTCTTAGTTCACAAATACTGTCTTTCTGTTAACACTGACAAGAATTGATCCAACTGTTCTGTGAAACTCTATAATGTCTAATGTAAAAAATGTCAACAACGCTGACCTACATACTGCATTCACTTGACAGGTCACGTGACGAAGCGTTGACAAAGAGCAAACCAATACTGCAAGTGTGTCGTATCAGCCACAGGAAACGGTCTGGTATCGGTAATCTGTTGACTTCTGAATTTCTGCGAGGTCAAACCCAGAAAGCTGGTCCACCAGTTGATAAAGTTGATATTTAGTTGGATATAATATATGTTGATAAAGTACACCAGAACACTCCTAGGCGGGAAGACAGGCGTCTATCATCATCAGTTGACAAGATCCCTATGGTGTTGCCTGCCCCACTGTAGTGTATGGAATGTCAACTTGACCTACGCAGTGTTGTGTAGACATGGATGGAGTGTATAATGTGCGAATGATGATAAGGGTTCGTGTTGTTGACAAATGTTCTCTTCTCACACTCATGTATGACCGGAAGTCATCGACACCAACGACTGTGTACCTTTTCTAAAGTTTAATTGGACGTACACACTCGACAGCACAGATAGTGACAAATCACAGGTTGCCATAATACATCATAGTACAGTGGACAAATGGTCTTGCAATGTTACATGGGCACTCATGTAGAATAATGGTATAATGGACTGTCAATAGCCAAGCACTCAGTATCGCCCATACATATATATCATCTGACGTCACTGACTGAGCACGTCAGCTTGTAAACAATATTTCAGATGACTTCTAAACCTAATCTCGTTTAGCAACGATTCTTCAACATAATGTTCAGCACATATTTTTCCATATAATAATATTGAACCGCTAACAATGGGTTCTCATGTGTAGCAGTGATCTCTGGACTGATCAAGCGATAATACGGGCATCCCTTTTCTCTTCTTGAAAGTCCTACATGTTTTGGTTCCAAGATGGCTCCACTCGTGAACTGTCACTCACGTTTGAATACAGATAATGAATCTGTTCTAAAGTTAGTCATTCATACAACATTTCGTTGCTCTGTAGATTTGGTCATGAACAATAGACTGCATTCTACAGAATATAGTGCTGCTAGGAATCGAAGTCGTTTTTCATCGAGTCAAATATATTCTCTTAAACATTCAAATCGTAATTATCGACAATGGTGGCTTCGATCGAGAGTTCATAAGAGTATCTTTGATTACCTTGGTAGAGGGAATATGAAACTGCCATTCCTTGGCAAGATGAATAAACACTGGGGTAAAGCATACACGATAGGTCTAGACGACTATCACTTTCCCCAAAACCACTGAGATCACTTTTTCAAGGCATCAAGCCGACATAGCAAAAACACACACAGTCCCTATCAGGACGAAGCCAAATCACACCACTCAAGCGACACATCCGCCGAATAGCCTTTGACCTCTCTAGAGACAACAGAACATATAGTTCGACTTAGATATGTAAAGATATACAGATATAAGACAGACTTGTCCTACTCAGACAAACAATACACATAAATCCAGGCCATAGATATTCTGAAGCAAGAACAATCTATTATTACCCAAACAACGAATAAATCGCAGTAAAATGTATTTATCCGCGGAGTTCAAGGGAAGTAACTCAATAATGACTTTCCCTTAAGCACTAAAAAATTACCTATGTATAATATTGTAAGATATCAAAGACTGCACGTAACAACAGTCTGTGAGCCATACTCACAGCCAAGTAGCCTTACAATGTTCTGCATACGATGCGTAAAGAGTAATAATAAAGTCTGTATTACCTTTAACAGAATCCAGGAATACACAATTACCAACTGTCGTCATCCCTCGACGAACAGAATATCTTTGGGGAAAACACTGACATTACAGTCACATGACAGGCGTAACTGCCCCAAGATAAGGTAGAGAAGAACTATGGACATCTTGTCCATCAGAACCCAAGATCTCAACTCCCCCACGGAAGTCTATCAGTTTTTTCTCAAAAAACTCTGCGCATGAGCAGACAGCCCCGAACTGACTACTTCTAACCTTGTCTTAAGACAGGTCAACAACAATGAACGAAACAAAGGGAAGATAATCCCTAATCAACCTATCACAGCAAAGTTAATACTTAGTTCTCTAACTTTGATCATACAAAATAGTATCAAATAGATTGACATTTATAACCCCGTCAAAAACGACAGCAACAGCCTCCTAGAATCAATTCACGTAACCCCAAGTGATCCGTGGACCACAGGTTAAGAAACCTATTATAGAAGATAGGAAATATCAGACTAGACCAGTGGTTCCCAAACGTTTTTCTTTGGGCCACACTTTCGGAATGAAAATTTTCTCCCGCCACACCAAATTTTTTACTGATAAGAAATACCTTAAAAAAATCTATTCCTAGCAGTACTTTATTCATAATATAGAACAGAACTAATTTATAAAATGATCATGAGACATCCAAAAAGTATAAAACAATACAGCTACATAAAAACATGACTCATTCACAAAACATACAAATTCAGTAAGAGATGTGAGCTTGTTTTTGTAGGGTAATCTCATTTATATTAGGTCTTATTGGAGACAAACAAACTCTCATCTCCTCATCAACATAAAGAAGCCTTTCTCTTTTCTGGTCTTTGAAATTTGTCAGAGCTAAAAATCCCTGTTCACAACAATATGTCGTGGACAATTGTATCTTTTTGATATAAAATAAATTATATTGCTTAATAAATTTTGGAAAAGTCGGTACATATATTTCCCATATTGTATCACACTTAACAAAATAAAAAAGAAAATGACCATCATATATACTTTTGGTATATGAATTTTTAAAAAAATCTTTCTAAATCTTTGATTATCGTTGACTTTTTCAGCCACACCTGTCACCGATTGGGAATCACTGGACTAGACTATGCTGTATCATAAGAAAGTCTATAAAGTATTCGCTACTGTAGTATTCAAATCTTCTTCTTTCGTTCGCTTGAAATAAATTGTCTATATCTGCAATGTTTTTCTTGTCAATATAAACTTCACTGTCTTTTGTAAAATACAGAGGTCCATATAGTTTTGCTTCCAGTGTTGAAATCTCTGGGCCAGTGGGTTTGCCTCAATAATCATATTCGGGGCAATAACTTGCAGTACGTGCTCTGCTGTCATCTAAACTGTCCACATGTACACATGGCTGAATTGCCAATCGAATTTTGTATACATGTGGCTGCGGAGGCGGTTGTGTCCTGTTCTGAGGCGCAGAATGACTATTTGTTCTGATCTGTTCATAGCTTGGTAGTCATTCTGCGCTGATGTTGGTGGCTTTCTGATAGATTTGATCATCTTTTTCTTCTGATGGTACGTAACTGGTACATCCGGTTGTTCGTCTGCAGCACCTTCTTTAGCCAGTCCGTCTGCTCTCTCGTTTCCTGGTATTCCACAATGAGACGGTATCCACTGCATGGCGACCCTGCGCTGGTTGCACAGTTCAGAAAGTGGGGCTTGTATACCTGGCAATTTTCTGGACTGAGTGCTTGGAGTGCTGATCTTGCATCTGTCAGGAATACTACAGGCTGTGGACCGAGATTGGTGTTCAGTAGTTTCTCAGTTGCCACCTTGATTGCCTGGACTTCTGCATCATAGTTGTTACAGAATTTCCCCGTTGGTACTCTGACCGTATCCCTAGTGTTATTTGGGTATTCTATGTACACTCCTGCTCCTCCATTCTTTACTGCATTCTGTGCTGACCCATCCGTGTATACTCGGACCCAGAGGTCCTATGGGTATTCATCATCCAGGAAACTGAGAGTGACTGTCCTACGTTGCACGCTGTTCTGTTCATCCCTGTCGAATATTCCTTTCACTTTTGTGTGGATGTGTACTGGTAGTCCATGCTCCTCTCTCCAAGGGGTTTGTTCTGGCACAGACTTTAGGGGGCTGTTAACTTCAGGCAGGTCTGAGGTTTGTCTACGAAATCGTTTGGCCTGGTGGATAAAGCTGCTTCTTTTCAGTCCCCCCATTGCTAGGTTTTGGAATCTGTCCTTCATTGGATGGCTCGGCATACAGAGGAACTTTTCTGCCTGTGTTAGCATTTCGTGTCTCTCAGTGCTTGTATCCTCCCCCATTTTCTCCATCTCCACTATAGACGTTGATTTCATTGCCCCCGTGATGACCCTAAGCGCCTGGTTTTGCACCTTATCTAGCTCTTGTAAAGTGGTGTTTGATGCTGGACACCACGCAGCTGACCCATATTCCAGGTGTGGTCGTATGCCCTGCTGGTAAACTTTACTAAGTATTTTCCCGCTGGCTCCCCATGTGGTTCCACTTAGTTTTCTCAGGATGGCTAACTTCCTCCTGGCCTTTGTTGCTGCCTTGTTGATGTGCTGCTTCCATGTCAGCCTATCATCAAATGTAACTCCGAGATAGGTGGGTTGTTTATCTTCTCTCAGGAGCTCTTCGTTTATCTTGATGACACCAGCTTTTTGTTTGGGAGAGAGGGTGAAGAGCGTAGTGCTGCACTTGTCTGTGTTGATGCTGACACACCATCTATTTGCCCATGAGGTTAAGGCATCTATAGCTCTTTGTAGCAGTTTGGTGGCCACTGTTGCATGCTCATCTGTGCACCATATTACCAGGTCATCAGCGTACATTGCCACTTTCATTCCATGTGGTAGTTCAGCAACCAGGTCGTTGATGTAGACTAGGAAAAGTGTGGGGGACAGAACCCCTCCCTGAGGGACGCCATGACGCAGTAGAATTTTCTTACTCTTGAGGCCATCTAGTTGTACTCGGGCTCTTCTGTTATGCAAGTATGCTTTCACCCATTTGTACATCTTACCATTCACTCTACAATTTCTCAGTTTCTTCAGAAGCCCTTCTTTCCAAACCTTGTCAAATGCTTTCCTTAGATCTATCCATGCTGCTAGTACCAGTTTCTTATCTTGGAACGCATCCTCAATCTCTTGGGAAAGGTAAGTTGCCTGATCTTCGGTGGAATAACACTGCCTAAAGCCCGCCTGCTGTGGTACAAGAAGGTTTTCACTTTCAAGGTACCACTGTAGCCTGAGGTTGATGATACGTTCCATTGTTTTGCAGAGGCAGCTTGGAAGGCGGAGTGGTCTGTAGCTGGAGGCAGTGGAACTGTCTTTTCCTGGGTTTAGGAGTGGTATCATGATTGCTTCCCTCCAGGTCTGTGGAACTCTGCCTGAGTTCCAACAGATATTGAAGATCTGCAGCAGCTTTGTTTTTGCTGCGGTTCCCAAGTTCTTAATCATTTCATTGGACACTCCATCAACTCCTGGCGACTTTCTCATTTTCAATTTGGATATTGCAAGCTCCAGTTCTCTGAATGTGATTGGTGCCTCCATAACTTCAGGTATGGTTCCATCTCGTCCTGCGTGTTGTTTCTCTGTAGTATTAAAAATCCCACTGAATTTACAAGACTCTTGCACATCTGTTTAAACTGTCGCCTGATTAAATTTGTCTTTCAAGACACCAGAAATTATTTAGTAACTCAGTTAAGAGCTATGTGGGCAAGGATAACAATAGTATTGTAGCGTATCATTTGCAGTTTCAAGGCTGCCTAAATTCTGCAGTAGATTTTGCCAAATAAGTTTATGTGAGAGGTGTGACGTGGCGAGTCACATACACTGTACAGATATAGCTCTCCCCCCTCCCCCCAAATTAAAACGTATTTAAAAAATAAATAAAAAAACCCTCAGAAATGAAGTATCTGAGGAAGGTGGTTGAAGTAACAAGAAGAGACATAGTCCGCAACCAGACGATACGTCAAGGCCTAAAAACCCAGCCCTCGCCGACCCAAGTAGAACAGTCTCAATTACAATGGTTTGGCCATGCCTGCAGAATGGGAGAAGATCGGCTACCACGACAAGCATGGGAAACTAAGAGCCAGATCTCCAGGATGACCCACAGTCCGCTGGGGGGAAAACATTAGACAATCTCTGAAGGAGCGAGGACTAGAATGGAACCGGGCCAGGAGCAAGAACGGCCGATAGAATAATATGGCGTTCTCTCGTCCAAACCTCTACACCTCACGGTAGAAGAAGAACGACCAAGTAAGTATTTTTAAAAAAAACAGAATCCTGTCTTCTTCTTTTCTTTATATCGCTCCTCACGGAGCATGGCGCCAAGACTGCTGTTGGTCCTCTTGCAAGAGATGTGCTTTATAGTGGTGGCTACTGTGTCAATATTGTTACATGAGAAGGTTGCCAGCCTCATGCACAACATCACTTTAATCATCGCCTTTACAAGATATGTCCGAGAAAGTTGAACCTATTCCTGTTTTGTTGTATTCACTATAGGAAACTTCTTCATCTTCGAACACTCTCAGACGTCCACCTAAATGTTTTCAAAGAAAGCAGTAGTCAGTTTGAGGCTATTTGAATCTCCGTAGAGCTTTTCCACGAATGGTACACGTGTCGGCCATAAGCGCTTTCTCTGTTCCGCATATGTTGGGCAACTTTGAAGCAGATGTTCAGCAGTTATTTTATCAGTGCCACAATTACACTGATCGGTAGCTCCTATCTTTAGCTTGTTGAATAGATGGTATCTCATTCTGTTTGTTGAATAGATGGTATCTCAATCTGTTGTGGCCAGTGCGGAGTCTGAAAATTACCACTTGATCTCTTCTGTTGAGCTGGTAGTATGCATCATATTGCATGTGACCTGGATGCTCTACATCCCATTCGTTTCTGTATCTGATTCTGATAAAACTCTTCTACTTACTTACTTACTTAGTCGTTCCTCTTCTACCGTGAAGTGTGAGGTTTGTAAGAGAGAGTGCCATACTATTCTATCGGTTGTCTTCCTCCTGGCTTGGTTCCATTCTAGTCCTCGGTCCTTCAAAGATTGTCTAATGTTGTCCTCCTAGCGGACTTTGTGTCGTCCTGGAGGTCTGGATCCCTGGCTCTTAGTTTCCCATGCTTGCCATGGTAGCCGAAAACTCTTCTATAGAACACAAAATGAAAATTAATTATTTACGGCAACACGTATCAAAATTATATTTAGACCAAAAAAGCGTGTGTGTGGATAAGTACACATGCACCAAGTTTCAGACTATCAGAAAATGATACCGTTTCTCGGCGCCTGTGGACGAATCACCGCCGCTTCTATCCCATAATTTTTCTCAGCCATCTCTATCTTTTACCTGTAATGAAACTAGTGATGAGTCCTACAGGGACAGTAATGACGATGCCAACAGCATAGAACCACATGTATGAGATGCTGTAGAACGTCTGTAGACCAGACCTGCAAATATCAGTTAACATTCTGTAAGTAGTCTGATCGTCAAACTTTGATCCTTTCCTTTACAAACTGACAATAGTTATGATTGTAACTTTGCTACAAGAGTTATCTTTATAAGACAATGGTTAACAAAAAAAGGTAAAGGTCGTCTCATACCGTAAGGGGAGGGAAGTGTTATAGACTTCATCATTCTAGGTCCAGCTTTTTATGAGGTGGAGTGACTAGTTCCCTTCCTTGCCGTCTTTCCCTTCCCTACTTTAAGAGCAGAGTCAGGTACCCATTTACAGCTGGGTAGACTGGAGTGTGGCACCACCATGTTTCAAACTAGGCATTTTTGCCGCAACAGGTCAGCGCTCTAACCACTCTGCCCATCGGAACGTCAAGATAATGGTGCCATCATTAATTCAAGAAACATGTAAGAGGCACTTCAGCCAACATTTGTAGCTTCTCTGCTTTTTACCATGAAGCGTCACAGGGAGTGCACGTTATCGGTTTCCGATCAACTTTTATGAATTGAGGCTCGTCATACACGGCAGTATATGTTTTTTAATGTATGTATCACCATTTTATTTTAAAGAACCAGACAATTGCGAACGAAACAAAGGATGAGAATAATAAGGACGTTCGAGATAGATAGGACACACATTGAGGAAATCTATTGAAGGCATTATTCTGAAACTCCCAGTGTAAGAGAGATATGGGGAGACTGAAATACAAATGGGGAAGAGAACTGGGGATATAAATGAAAGGGTTGAAGAAGACGTATAAAGACACTGAGCAGGTAACACATGGCAGTAACACATGGCAGTAACACATGGCAGTAAAACTTGGCAGTAACACATGGCAGTAACACATGGCAGTAACACATGGCAGTAAAACTTGGCATGAATTCCTTGAAGGACTATAATCCTTGGGTAATGACTACAGTAATGAATGAATCACCCTTTTTATTTATTTATCTCCCCTTGACGCCTCCTGTATTCCTGATAGCTAGCTTCCTAGGTCGGTGGTCCATGGTTCGATCCCCAGTTGAGGTGGGCTTTTTTTTAGACCGCAAACGGTTCCGGGGTCGACCCAGCCGCATAAATTGGGTACCAGAGCAACTCGGGGAAGGTTAAGGCGGCCGGCGTGATGCTGACCACATCACCCTTAGTGTGCCTATGGTCAAGAAAATATGGGCCTAACACCATATTCTCAATATACTTCAATGGGCGTGTAGCGGGATCCTTTCCTTTCATTCTGAGGCTTAATGCCTGCACTGTTAGTTGACTGAGGGCTCAACCTAGCAAAGATGTCCAAGCCAACTTAACCAGTTATCTCCCAATGTTTACATTAACTAGTGTTTGATTAAATGAAAGAACTATTATATGTGCTTTCCTTATAGTATGATTATTTACTATTGGTTAGTATTCTGAAGGATGTTTCAAACTGTCAGCTGACAAAAAGCTGGAAATGCTAAGTTTCTTAAACTCCTCTGTCTATCGTCTTTCTTAATCCCTGTATTCTTACCGTTCAGTATTTCCGGCTGTAATGTTAATAAATGCTGTTGTCACAGATGTTATTGTTGCGGCTGTTGCTGTTACTGCTGCCGTCGTTATGTTTTCATCATCAGCACAGGTACCATTTGGATGTGGAAGTTCGACTAGGGGAATCCCCGTGGCATAAGTCCCTATAGACAACCACATACTAATACCGAAACCGCAGAAAGCTCCAGTGACTGCCCCCTGAGGATAGTATCAGTAGCCGAGTTGAACATTTATGTAATCTATAACATACATTGAATTCTATAATTCACGTATCTTACATTTGAATTAAAGGATTGAATTAATGCAAAAGTTCAAAGCCGCTGGAAACAAGTTTAGAAAAGCTTCTACTATTGATTTTCTCATTAAGTCAGTGATACAAATGGTTTTCTACATTGTCTCATATTTTCTTTAAGTAGAACACATACCTTCGATCACTTCTCTGTAAACCATTCTGTCTTGGATAAATAGCTCCGAATCTTTCTCTGTCACGCTTTATCTTACTATAATTATTTCCAGTTTTCTTCTCCATATCTCCCTAGATTCTCCTCTACATTTTTTTAAACACTGGGAATTCTTGAACAAAAACTGCCTTGTGATTCTAGCAGATGACTTTTTCAATGTCCGACGTCTTTGCCTCACGTCTCGTTTCATTCTCCTTCTTCGTCTTCGTTCACCCTCAGGACATGAATGACTCTAATAAAGGGGCAGTAGTTAGTTCAAGGTTCCTGACATCTCCAAACAGGGCGGTTTGCGTTGCATTATGTTACGTGCCTTGTGGCCCAGTGCATCCGACTTCAGCACCGATAGTTGGTTCTTTTTATAAATTGCACATTGGTGACCCTAGCACATCATTCTATTCTGCGCAAGGGCTTATGGTGATCGCAAACTCATAAAGCTAGATTAATTCACTCGCTTGCTCTCAATGTTAGAGGAAAATTACTATTATCAAAAATGTTACAGAATTATTGTCAAATTATTCATTGTAATGAACGCGAATTACTGTTCCCACAGACATTTTAGACTCCTTACTACAGAAAAACGTATTATACCTTGTTAACTGAAATATATTATGCAGTTTTAGCATTACTGTTGTATAAATGTTATAGAATGATTGTAAACATTGTTAATTGTAATGAAAGCGAAACACTGTTTCCAAAGAAATGGCACAGGTAATTAATTTTAATGGTAGCGTTAAACTTTTCTTTGCAGTGCCTTAGAACATTTTCTATTCATTTCCTGTATTTTTTAAGACAGCTCCGTTCCTGCATTCTAGCTTCATTCTGTGTTAGTGTTGATTATTTCCTCATGTTAGAATTTGTTCTGGCGATCTGTGTTTTCTGTAGGGTACAGTCTGGGAGCATCTTGTTCTGATCGTAGTTTCCTCGTAGTTTTAACTGTAAGTAAAGCAGGTGCAAAGAGAGGTCTTGTGTTTGACTTCTTGAAAGTCTTCGTTTATGTCTTAACAGTTTCTATATATAGAGTCGTTAATCGTTCTATCTATCTTTCAGCATGTATGTTGTGAGAATTTCTTATACATGTTAGTATTACTTCTTAGATTGATTATATATATATATATATATATATATATATATATATGTATATATATATATATATATATATATATATATATATATATATATATATATATATATATATATATATAAATGTGTATATATATATGTTAGCAATAACCCGTCAACATTGACAGGTTTTTAATTATAGTGTGTTGTTTCTGTTACACGTATTACAGACGGTACTATTACTACTGTAGTTATTTCATTGCAGGCGACCGTCATTAGATATTTGTAGTGAAAATTTTGATCCATAATAATAAGTCTGCAATACTTTACATTAAAATTTTGTCTTGAAGAAACAATCAAAAACTTACATTTTAAGGTTATTTTTAAAAAATGATGAGTTAAATCCGTTTCCCGAATGAAACTGGGCAGACGAGTATTTTCATTGTCTGTTGATTTAATCTGCATCTCCGCACCTTCCTGTATCCAGTTCATGTAGTGTTTATCAATTGTGTTGTTGGCTTCTTTCCATAATCAAACTGTTCATGCACATCGTCATTTGCGCACTTCTCTATTTTCGGGAGAGTACATATAAGAGAAACAATACAATTATTGTCTAACTTTCAAGCATAGTTGCGCCCCTTAGCTGTGATTGAAAGTTAAAGTACTCTCGACAATAGAAAAGTGCGCAAATGACGGTGTGCATGATGTGAACATAAATAACACATAAGGAAGGGAAACCCGAGGCCTGTAAACAGTAAATTAATATTAGACAAACATAAAGGTATGTTTTCAGGCACTCGTAAGAAATAAAGAAGTAGAACACTTGGACAACAGAAAAAACAACAGACGTGAGTGGCTTACCCAGGGTTCGAACCCCGTACCTTCCGTACGACAACTCCGCCTAGCTATCAAGCGAATCACACTGACCCCACGGCCAGCTAGGCATCCCCAAAAAAAGATGCTTTACTGGCTATTTATCAGTAAGAAACACAAGATAACACCGGAAGTATACAGTGGGCAACTCAGCCCCTTAATGACGCAATCACTTCTGTTGTTCTCCTATTAACAGTATGTGTCAGTCCAAACAAGACAAAGACCTTGATACTGGGTCCAGTAAATAGTAGAAGACTAAAGGACAATAGTATAGAACAGTGGGTAGGTTTCTGGTATTGTATGAACATAAGTTCGAACCCTGGGTAAGCCACTCACGTCTGTTGTTTTTCTGTTGTCTAAGTGTTCTACTTCTTTATTTCTTACGAGTGCCTGAAAACATACCTTTATGTTTGTCTAATATTCATTTACTGTGCATGATGTGACCGACCGACCGACGTACTTACGGCGGGAATTATAGTATTGGATATATATTGCACTGTAATATGTGAGAATGATGTTTGTGTGAACCTCCTTTATTTGTTGTTGTCCATCTATAAAACTTGCGTTATTCCTTCATTTCCCTTCAGCTATTCATGGAGCACAGACCTTTAAAGTCAGGTCACACCAAGCCATGCTGCCCTGTGCCATATGTTCCAGATGTTTTCATGTCTTCTTTGTCCGGGTTTTATTCTTTCTTCATTTCCTTTACATGACTATTTTTTTTAAAAATTTGTCTTGTATTTCTTGTAATTCGGGTGATTCCAGATCAAAACTGACTTGTTAAGCTGTCACTTGATTTCCTCATTTTATGTCCCATCAAACATCAGGTGTTCTGTTCTTCCCGACCTCTTGTTTACCTGGTATTTGTTATCATTCTTTCAATCTTGTTCCTCCAATGTGATCTTTTCACACTATTTGAATACTTCCTTCTACCCTGCTCCAGCACCACCATTTCTGTAAGGTCTAAAGTTCTTGGTTATCGTTGGAGATCAATAATTTATTGTTAGTTATTCTTCTCCACCATTCACAACCACACAATAGGACTGTCATGAAAGTTGACTTGAAACTCCTGTTTATTTGATTTGATGTCTTTCAATTTCATACTGGAGTGAAAGCACATATTGCCTTCCGTATTCGCATTTAATATTCATTTTTCCAATTTCTCCATCTTTATTTAAGTTGCTGCCAAAATATTTTTGAGTTCACTTATTGCACAGGGTTTCTCAAAGTGCAACCTGGCTGCTGTCTTTTCCAGCAGTCTTGCTTATAATCTTTGTCTTTTCTCTATCTTCTCCCGAGAGAAAATCTTTCTTTTAACATTATTTCACACATAACACAGTTGTCTCCTCGGTTCTTATGACTACTCTGTTTAGAGTACTTAAGATGCTGTAACGGGGTGCGCGTCTTCTCAACATACTGTAAGGGGGATTCCGGACTTTTAAAAAGTTAAAAAACGCTGCTTTATAAGATTATTTTCAGAACACTTAGTGTAAATTAACAACAGTAACAGTAACTACTCCACAAAAAATACTATATCAATGCATCCCTATTGTTAACAACGACATCAACACTGACCGTCACTCACATAACTATTGGCCCAAGGAAAAAAGGCCCCCAGCAGAAACATGCCAGTGAGGGGGCCGGAAACGGATCCGATGAAACTGTTTGAGGCCTGGCACAAGTAAAAGAAAGTATATATTCATTTAAATGGAAGAAAACTGTCATTCACTCCAGACTTCCTCAGATACAAAATGTCCTGATATAACGAATCCCCTTTTTTCGATTTTTGTTTTCCTTTCATACCCATCCATGATATTAGCAAAGCAAAACAGTCTTCTATATCTGTAGTGTTTTTTAAACTGAGCACTGCTGCCCTTGCAGGGCCATTTTCATTTGTTAAATTGGCAATAACTGACTTCTGAAGACACAGAAACAGTAAGACCACCGCTTCCTCAATCATGTCGTAAGATGCGACTAATATCAGGTTATGCATTGCCTGGCAATTACATTATTTGAAGAACATTATTACATAAACCATCACTGAAAAGCACATGATTGCTTTGGTGTAGGCGTCTTACAGTGCTAGCTTGTAGACGTCTTACAGTGCTAGCTTGTAGGCGTCTTACAGTGCTAGCTCCATGCTCCATAAGAAACAAAGAAAGCCATGATAATGATGATGCTACTGATCATGATAATGCTACTGATAATGATGATGCTACTGATCATGATGATGATGATGCTACTGATCATGATGATGATGATCCTACTGATCATGATGATGAAATTAAAATGAAAGTGGCAGGAGACATTTCATAACTAGCACTCAGATGGAATTTCCAGCACCGAACTCAGAAGGGTACCCATTGTCGCATTTCACATATTTGCACGTGAGATCCAAATAATGTTCAAGCAGAATAGCTATCAGATGTTTTGTGTCCAATAAAAAAATTCTTATTGTTATTTGCTGAAGGAAGTAAAGTTTTTAATCTCACCATTCCCATTAACTTACCGTAACGAAATATGCGTCAGCTACGTATAACAGCTGCTCAGCAAGGCAATAATGAGATTATCGATATGTGAAAATGGTCTGAGAGATAAACTGTCAAACACTGATCTAGGTAATTGGTGTCTTGCTGCAAAGCTATCAAGCTCAATGCAGTAATTAATTTGGTAAATTTATATGATTCATATATACAGTGTCGTGACTCAGACCATGTCTATAATTTTTGTTTAGAGAATCGGCCTAGAAACTTATGAAGCATTATGGAGTCTCCTTTAAGCTGACTAACCTAAACAGCCAATCATGTGAAAGCATGAGATACATAATTATTCCTGCAGTACAGCCTACAGAACCCGTGGAGATAAGAACTGGAGTGCTGCATGGATGCCACTTGTCGTCGTTTGTCTTCGTATTGGCTACACATTGAATTATGACAACATCGACATCAACTAACACTAGTAACAGAAAAGGATCCAGAGAACTCTGACAACACAGCTTGGCGATCTAGACTTTGCCAATCACCTTTTTCATCCGCTCCAATGCAAGACAAATTGAGACTACTTTGTGAGTTGTTACAGCTATTAGGTTTGAAAATACACAAACAAGACAAAGGTTGTGAGAATAGATACCACTAATGATAGCTAGACTGCACTTTTACAAGCACCCCAACATTTCTGGAGCAACAAATAATAATAGGACTATCTCAGTAATTTTACAACAGACAAGATGGACAATCATTGCAATGGCAAGTAATGGAAATCCACATACATTTTTTTTAAAATTAGGAATTTTGTTTCATTGTAGCGGGGCTTGCTCCGTTCAACCTATATACAAGATTTGCCGGTTATATTAGGGAGCATATCTAAATATAAAAGACATTGTGGTCTGGCGTAATAATCAGATGAAAGCAATTATAGCACAAAAATAACAATCGTCTAAGGGAGCCGCGCTAGCGTAGTGGTTACAACACCGCTCTGGCGACCGGGTGATACAGGGCGACGGCATTTGAGGATTTTTCATCGACCGGGATTTGGACTGGATTAACTCGAGACCTGGCGAGAACATTTGAAGGATTGTCGTCGACCAGGGACTGGCGGCTCCTGAGCCGACCCAGCTGCAATGGGTACCTCCGAAATCGGCGAGTATTTGCCTGAATGGCGAGGGACACCTGTCTCTGTACAAGAAATAAAGGGATACTCACGTAAAATCAATGTCAGGTTAGACATAAATAATAACCTGAGATTTCGCCTCGAGTATTAGCGGGCGTACGGGAAAAAAAAAAAAAAAAAAAAAAACAATCGTCAACTCAAATTTCAAAATGGCCATATTGTATGGCTCTGAATCACAGATGATGACACAAAAAACGACAACCGAAAAGATATAGTCTGTCATAAATAGGTGCTTCCTCATAGTAGAAGGACTGAAATAGTATTAATGTGGAAACCTATTTAACATCAGCGTACAACAGGTGAGAATAAGACGTTAGCGTTGGCTCGGACAAACACTGTGGAACCTAGATGATAAAAGTACAAGACATTCCTTGGTCTGGCATCCCTTAGGCAAGATAAACATAGGGAGATCAAAAACATGACGGGAATCAAATTAGTCAATGACATGTAAGGAAAACAAAATAGACATAGAAAGACGTTGAGAAAAAAGTCAATATTACGAGCATACACAAACTTTTACGTGAACTATGAGACTATCGTTTTACCTGTAGCACTGTGCCCTCCAGATTCTGTGCTATGAAACTCACTCCCATGGCCAAACATCCATACACCACCACTGGGAGTGAGAGATCAATGTTACGTCACTATATTAATCACAAGTAGTTTGTTACAGGAAAGGTGAAATATAATACAATATATCAATTGCTAAATTTACATAATCTTACTTACTTAGACGTTCCTCTTCTACCCTGGGGTGTAGAGGGTAGACATACTATCCTATCGGCTGTCTTCCTCTGGATCTGGCTCCAATCTAGTCCTCGGCCCTTCAGAGACTGTCTAATGTTGTCCTTCCAGCGAACTCTGAGTCGTCCTGGATCTCTGGCTCTTAGTTTCTCATATCTGTCATGGTAGCCAATCTTCTCCTATTTTGCAGTGTCGTAGATTTTCGATAGGAGAATTAAGACTAGGTTTGGTCCCTTCTGAATAGGTTTGAATAGGTGATAGACTCAGTGAGAGTTAGTGAAAGGTAAATAGAATTTCCACACACGTGAGATGATAGATTTTGATATAGTGGCTGTCTCTGAAAGCGAAAAGAATTCTTCTCTCTCTCACCTATCTTCTACAACAGTTGTTACAGCGTCAGACAGACTACACCAATATACATATTACGTATATTTCTATCACTCACAGGCACGCACATACACGTGACGACAGGTAAACACACAGACGTGGGAAAACTATAACAATGATATATATATTATCTAGAACGAGCTGACCAAACACTATTATTAAGTTCAAGAGCGATTTTAATATCAGGAAAAAATCGGCTCACAACATCAAAGAAAGTACATCAAGGAGAATACATATACACATAGTCATAAAAATTCAAGGAAATGTTGCAAGGATGATAGCCCCCTTATAGTGTTAACTCTAGGCTTAGCCCAGCCCCGTTAAGAGAACAGATGATGGCGCCAGAGTCACAGATACATAGGGTTTGGTTCTAAGAGTTTTCGTTGTTTTATCTCGTAATTATATGCACAGAGTTTGAAAAAAAAAATCTGATTTAACCTAAGACAAAAACACAAGAACTCTAGCCTTAGCAACAAATTATGCAGATTGAAAAAAAAAATTAGGACAGCAACAGGGTGTCAAAGATATAATAGTGAAAATATCACTCAAACCAGTGTACACTCATTCATTCCGCCATGGCCTCTCATACATGTACTCACGACTTGGCTCGCTGCCTCTTGGAACACACTGATTTTAGATCTTCACACAGACTCAAAAAAAATGCAGTCTTCTGCCAAGAAGTCCCCAGTTCCAAAAGACGTATTTAACTTGGAGTCTCCGGGAACGACTACTTGGGTGTGCAAATTTGTTCAAATGTCTGATTAAGTCACCTAAAATTATTCCAGGCGCGGGAGTTAGCAGAGCACAGTGTCAATAGCGTTGGTTTCTAGAAATGATGAATGTCAGGTCGGTGCCTTCCCTCAGTATAGGATTCACTTTAGTCACACCACAGATTTGTCCACAAAAAATATATATATATATAGTCGGGAAATGTTAGTTAATACTTGAAGTGTTTCGCGCCGCCAGGCAGAAAGATTACGTAGAGTTTTTTTCCTAGAAGAAATTAAGATCTGGCTCCAAGGTCCAGTATTTATCATTACAGTCTTTGAAAACCCGTTATTGGGATATAGTATTTCTGGCTAACTCGGGTTGCATATGCACTGTTAGACCAGTGGTACTTAAGAAACCCACGTGGTTCAAAATAAGGACTGTCTATTTCTTCACAAGTATGGAAACTACTACTAGGTGCTGGTAAAGTTAGGGTCACCCCAAAACTTTCACTGTGTGGAGAAAAAATAACACATATAATATAATAAACAGAATCTGTACTGGTTATAACTTACATTTAAACTTGCAAGCAGAGAGCTTTGCTTATCATTTAAACTTCCCGTGACGTAAGTTATATTTAAAAATCAGCAATCCTCATGAATTAGGAACACGTGCGTATTCCGTCACCATTCATGAGGCTCGATTCTAGAGTTTATACGTTAGTTTAGAAAAATACACTCGACTGAGTATTAGCGGTTAAATTAAATTCATAAATAGCTACAATTGCCGTTATAAGCTAGAAATTTTAATTTTATTCTGCTTTCCACTGAATGCTTCCCTAGAAAATATAATAGCCTACCACTTTATTTCTCTTCTGCGCTAAAGAAATAGATTAAAATGAATTAAGCGATTTAACACTTTAACACTCACAAAATCTATATATCTATCATATTAATTACCTCAACCACAGAATTACAGGTAGTCGCACAACTTAAGAATAAAATGCTGAAAGTATTTCTGGAAGTCTAGAAGTTCGACAAATTGCCGAAACAAACTGAGATACTTCGCTAACAGCTATTCTGTTTACGAGCAACCTATCTACTGTGAGTCTATGAGCGAGAATGAAATTAAAGTTTCAAACTTGGCCAATATCTTTAAAATCGGACACAGGATCCTAATCTTATTTCGCCAAGCGAAATAGTCTCCCCTGTCCGTATAACACCTTCGTCCGCTTATCGCGTGACGTAACAGCCATCAGTGGCCGAGGGCTTGCATGAGTTGCAAATCTCAGACCACCGTCTGCAGTGCGGAGTGGATTTTCACGCTAAGCCGGGTTTTTTTTCTGACGAAAAACCTCATGCGTTTACTGAAATGCAGACTCTCTGTCTACTTTCCATGTCCCTCGGGTGAATTTTCACGCCCCAGGCCAGAGACCCTCAGACGAATGTCTAGCGAATGCTGTAAATTCACGCCTATCGTCCGACCAGCGCGACTGACA
The DNA here is from genome assembly GCA_024509875.1 of Oreohelix idahoensis. NCBI lineage: Eukaryota > Metazoa > Mollusca > Gastropoda > Stylommatophora > Oreohelicidae > Oreohelix > Oreohelix idahoensis. The sequence goes on from JAMPIV010012766.1 coordinate 46,989, forward strand.
TGTACGCAATACCACCCAGGTGCGATTCTCAGTTTTAGAGAAAGGAAAACAGGTAAAGTTTGCGAATTATATGAAAATAATATTCGCAAAACGAATGGATGAAAAATATACAGGAAAAAGGAAATACAGAGATAATAAAAGAGAGAATTCGGGTGAAAGAATAGGAAGAAGATGTAGGAAATTAAATGAATATAAACCCTACGTGACAGAGCCTCCCCCCTTTAAGATATGGAAGCACTCCATGTCTACGTTATGGAGTTTAATTTCCTATAACCGTAGCTTCGGGGTGTCTGTCTTCTTCCCTCTCCTCTTCCCCCTCCATCTCTGTCCAATTCCTACTCAAGTCCACTCCTCAAAGTTTCCTTCCCCTGGAATGTCTCATATGCGCGCTTGAAAGAGCGTCGCCGCTTCTGACATTTTTGAAAGATTTCCTGTGATAGCGGTGGAATATCCCTGCCACTATCGTCATCTTCGTCAGTTTTGGCGATCGTCAGGAGATGGTCGGAGGTTGGCACTGGTTTTTCCAAGTATCTCTTTAAGAGATTTAAATGGAAAACCTTCTCCTTTCCTTCAATAGAGATCTGGTAGTTAGCCTTAGAAATCTTTTTCAGGACGGTAAACGGCCCTTGCCATCCGATCTTCAGTTGGTTGTTCTCGGTAGGGAGCAACACCAAAACTTTCTCTCCTGCTTCCAGTTCTCTCTCTTCCGCGACTTTCCTGTATCGGTTAGCGTGCTTGGTGCGTGCTCGCTTAAAGTTAGTCGTTGCTAGGTCCCACCCTAGTTTCAACCGTTCCTTTAAAACCGACACATATTTACTGGCTGAGACAACTGTCTCATCAGCCTTCTCGTCTGTCAGAGACTGAAGTAAGGCTTCAAGCGGGACCTTAATGGGTCTGCCGAATAAGAGTGTAGCTGGCGGAAATCCTGTGGAAGTATGAGGAGATTCTCTGTAGCCAAATAATGCTGCAGGAATACAGAGATCCCAATCTTCAGGTTTCACTTGTGCCAGCTTACTTAGCATCATGGTGAGGTTTCCATTAGCACGTTCCACGAGCCCATTTCCGGCCGGAGTATATGGCTTAGTGTGGATGTGCTGGGTCCTCAAGATCTTAACGATCTCATCCATCAACAGGTTTCGGTATGGAGATCCATTATCCGTCAACACTTGCTGAGGGAATCCCAACCGAGTGAAAATCTGCACGAGGGCTTCTGCGACATGCTTGGCATCTGCGCATGTTAGCGGGATAGCTTCTGCCCATAAGGTGCATGTATCGACTAAGGTCAGGATGAACCTGTTCCTTCTTTTAGTCCTTTCGAAAGGCCCTAAAATGTCGATCACAACCCGTTCGAATGGTGTTCCCATTATTGGCATTTCACCCATGTGGACTGGGGGTGTCCGTTGCTTGGGTGGTACACGTTGGCACTGGGCACAGGATTTGACATATCTGATAATATCAGTATTTACTCCTGGCCACCAATAATGAGTGGTTATACGTTGGTTTGTGGCGTTCTGTCCCATATGTCCGCTGAAGGGAAGAGAGTGCCCCATTTCTAGGATTTGGCTTCTGTACTGTTTCGGTACTAGGAGCTGGTTGTAACCTTGGTCAGGCTTGCCCGTTCTCCGATAAAGTACGCCATCCTTAGAAAAAATGTCCCCGTGCTGTTTGGGTTCCTTAGCCATGGGCAGTTTCCTAAAGCAGGGTGCCAAAGTAGGGTCCATGTATTGCGCTTCTTTAAGTTCCCTGGGTAACAAATTAGGCGCAGGCTCCCGTTCCTTCTTGGTTTGCCCTCTTGTAGTTACTGCTGCCACAATCGGCTCTTCCGGTTTCCCAATACACACGTATCTCCCGCCAAGTATGACTGGGTAGATGGGATCATCCATAACAGCCGCTTTGATCACACCTCTGACAAAGTCAGAGTGTATCTCCACCAATGCGATGGGAAGCGCTGTAGGTGCATCACTCTTACGAACTCCACAAAGTTTGACGGTCTCTCCTGTCTCTTGACCGGGTTTAACCAGGTTTCTGGCAACAATGCAATCGTAAGAAAGCCCCGTGTCAAATAAGCAAGAAGTTTGAGAACCGTTCAAAATAACAATACCTCGCGTTGAGGGTCTATCCCCAACAGGTTGGGAACCACTGTCAATAATTCCGCCTTGCGAGACTGTCAATAAGCATCCGATGCGTTTTGGCTCGGTGTGCTCGGTCTGATCATATGTCCCGTGCTCGGGGGTTCTCCCTTTGCCACCTTGTCCTTTCTGGCTACGCTGCCATGTAGGGCGGTCGGGTTGATCGGACTGTTTGGGGTGGTTGGGGTACTTGTTCTTGTAGAACTTGGATTTTTCAGGAGGGGGGTTTTGAGGTCCAGTTTCTCTGTGGTTATTTTGGTTAGAAGCCTGAGAAGATTGCTCTAGGTTATGTTTTCGAAAATGCTCCTCTGTCGGTTTCCGCTTTGTGGCCGGTAGTTCAGCCAGCGCATTGTGATAACGCTCAGACTTTTCCAAAATGTCTTCAAGTTTTTCTGCCCCCTGCTCAGCGAGAAATCTCCGGGTATCTGCAGACAATGTGTTCTTTATTTGTTCTGTTAAAACAAATTCCTCAAGACCTTCATAGGTAGAGGGGAGCTGTGAGAGCTCAAGGCACTTTGTCAAATATCCCTTTAGACGAGACGAGAACTGCTGAAAAGTTTCAGAATTCTCTTTCCGGCTGTTGCGAAACAGTTGCAAAAATTTGCGAGCGTTCATTTCAAAGCGCTCCAGTAACGCTTTCTTCAACAGATCATAGTTGTCTTGTTGGCTGCTTTCCAGTTTGGCGTAAACATCATATGCAGAACTTTTCAAAGCCTGGGAAAGCTTCATGTTCCAACGCGACCTCTCTAAACCGTACAGAGTTGCAATTTTCTCAAATTTTTCTAGCCAAGTGTCAATCTTCTCATTTGGACAAGGGAAAGATTCTAGCGGAAAAGACATAGCCGTGAGGTGAAGAGATTGAGTGTTAGAAGGATCAGTTAAGGAAGAATGAGGAGAAGACTCTCCATTGCTGGAGGTAGAGGCGGCACCACGACTTTGGAATTCCAGAGTTTTAAGAGCTAACTCATGCTGTCTCTCTTTCTCCTTCTCTCTTTCCTCATGCTGCATCCTGCGAATTTCCATTTCCTCATCCATCTTCCTCTGCTCTCTAGCTTCGGCTGCTTCTTTTTCCTCTTGAGCTTCAGCTGCTTTCCTCTCCGCATCATATCTCTCAAGTTCGTCTCTGACAAATGCTTTCGCTTCCTCTCCTTCCAGTCCCTCCTCTCTCGCTTCGTCCCTGAGGAGTTGTCTAAGTTTTGCCCTCTCGGCCATATTATGTCAGTGACTGAAACAAGTCAAGAAAGAAAAGAAGAAAGGATACACTGGTTCCTACCACTACGAGAAACAAAATTTCCAAAAATACAAAAGATGATATCCTTAACCCTGGGATACCTCCTCCAAAGTAAAATCTAACTATCGCTGCTATTATCGGCAATAAAGCACTAAATGCAAAACACGACTACGCCAACTAAATGGTAGTTAAGATTACTTCTGAAAAATAGGTTGCTACAGTGGAAAAGCAAAATAATTATTGCAAAAATTTCGGAGAAAAAAAAAATCCCCTTAATTTTTAATCCACTATCAAGTTCACCCCTGAAGACAGTTAGGGTGAGGGAGGCAATTAATCTGGACGGATAGTCCGAAACGCACTCCTTAACTTTAGTTCAAACACCTTCCTGCTTCAGAACCCTTGTGAATGTTATACACTCACAACTTTACCAGCGTTTAGTATTACAAAATCAGTAATTAACATATATTCCGACAATCAACCTGTAACTGAAATGTATATTATTTCTTAATGCTGTGGAAAAAACGTATCAGTTTGTGTGGTCAGCACGCCCGTAAACAGATCGTTAGTCTAGGGGATAAATTATTTAAAGATATAACAACTCACAAGACATCACACTCTTACTCTATTACAGAATAAAAATCTTAAGTTCAAAATCCAGTTACACGAGACCAGATTTGTCGTAGCTCGTTGCTTAGGATTTTGGGTTCAATTACCGTAGACGAGACACCATTTTTCGTACTCGTCTTCCTCTTCTAAGTTCAAAAATCCTACGGACGAGAACCCATTTGTCGTACTCGTCTTCCTATTCTAAGTTCAAAAATCCTACGGACGAGAACCCATTTGTCGTAGATTTTCGATAGGAGAATTAAGACTAGGTTTGGTCCCTTCTGAATAGGTTTGAATAGGTGATAGACTCAGTGAGAGTTAGTGAAAGGTAAATAGAATTTCCACACACGTGAGATGATAGATTTTGATATAGTGGCTGTCTCTGAAAGCGAAAAGAATTCTTCTCTCTCTCACCTATCTTCTACAACAGTTGTTACAGCGTCAGACAGACTACACCAATATACATATTACGTATATTTCTATCACTCACAGGCACGCACATACACGTGACGACAGGTAAACACACAGACGTGGGAAAACTATAACAATGATATATATATATTATCTAGAACGAGCTGACCAAACACTATTATTAAGTTCAAGAGCGATTTTAATATCAGGAAAAAATCGGCTCACAACATCAAAGAAAGTACATCAAGGAGAATACATATACACATAGTCATAAAAATTCAAGGAAATGTTGCAAGGATGATAGCCCCCTTATAGTGTTAACTCTAGGCTTAGCCCAGCCCCGTTAAGAGAACAGATGATGGCGCCAGAGTCACAGATACATAGGGTTTGGTTCTAAGAGTTTTCGTTGTTTTATCTCGTAATTATATGCACAGAGTTTGAAAAAAAAAATCTGATTTAACCTAAGACAAAAACACAAGAACTCTAGCCTTAGCAACAAATTATGCAGATTTGAAAAAAAAAAAAATTAGGACAGCAACAGGGTGTCAAAGATATAATAGTGAAAATATCACTCAAACCAGTGTACACTCATTCATTCCGCCATGGCCTCTCATACATGTACTCACGACTTGGCTCGCTGCCTCTTGGAACACACTGATTTTAGATCTTCACACAGACTCAAAAAAATGCAGTCTTCTGCCAAGAAGTCCCCAGTTCCAAAAGACGTATTTAACTTGGAGTCTCCGGGAACGACTACTTGGGTGTGCAAATTTGTTCAAATGTCTGATTAAGTCACCTAAAATTATTCCAGGCGCGGGAGTTAGCAGAGCACAGTGTCAATAGCGTAGGTTTCTAGAAATGATGAATGTCAGGTCGGTGCCTTCCCTCAGTATAGGATTAACTTTAGTCACACCACAGATTTGTCCACAAAAATATATATATATATATATATAGTCGGGAAATGTTAGTTAATACTTGAAGTGTTTCGCGCCGCCAGGCAGAAAGATTACGTAGAGTTTTTTCCTAGAAGAAATTAAGATCTGGCTCCAAGGTCCAGTATTTATCATTACAGTCTTTGAAAACCCGTTATTGGGATATAGTATTTCTGGCTAACTCGGGTTGCATATGCACTGTTAGACCAGTGGTACTTAAGAAACCCACGTGGTTCAAAATAAGGACTGTCTATTTCTTCACAAGTATGGAAACTACTACTAGGTGCTGGTAAAGTTAGGGTCACCCCAAAACTTTCACTGTGTGGAGGAAAAATAACACATATAATATAATAAACAGAATCTGTACTGGTTATAACTTACATTTAAACTTGCAAGCAGAGAGCTTTGCTTATCATTTAAACTTCCCGTGACGTAAGTTATATTTTAAAAATCAGCAATCCTCATGAATTAGGAACACGTGCGTATTCCGTCACCATTCATGAGGCTCGATTCTAGAGTTTATACGTTAGTTTAGAAAAATACACTCGACTGAGTATTAGCGGTTAAATTAAATTCATAAATAGCTACAATTGCCGTTATAAGCTAGAAATTTTAATTTTATTCTGCTTTCCACTGAATGCTTCCCTAGAAAATATAATAGCCTACCACTTTATTTCTCTTCTGCGCTAAAGAAATAGATTAAAATGAATTAAGCGATTTAACACTTTAACACTCACAAAATCTATATATCTATCATATTAATTACCTCAACCACAGAATTACAGGTAGTCGCACAACTTAAGAATAAAATGCTGAAAGTATTTCTGGAAGTCTAGAAGTTCGACAAATTGCCGAAACAAACTGAGATACTTCGCTAACAGCTATTCTGTTTACGAGCAACCTATCTACTGTGAGTCTATGAGCGAGAATGAAATTAAAGTTTCAAACTTGGCCAATATCTTTAAAATCGGACACAGGATCCTAATCTTATTTCGCCAAGCGAAATAGTCTCCCCTGTCCGTATAACACCTTCGTCCGCTTATCGCGTGACGTAACAGCCATCAGTGGCCGAGGGCTTGCATGAGTTGCAAATCTCAGACCACCGTCTGCAGTGCGGAGTGGATTTTCACGCTAAGCCGGGTTTTTTTCTGACGAAAAAACCTCATGCGTTTACTGAAATGCAGACTCTCTGTCTACTTTCCATGTCCCTCGGGTGAATTTTCACGCCCCAGGCCAGAGACCCTCAGACGAATGTCTAGCGAATGCTGTAAATTCACGCCTATCGTCTGACCAGCGCGACTGACATGTACGCAATACCACCCAGGTGCGATTCTCAGTTTTAGAGAAAGGAAAACAGGTAAAGTTTGCGAATTATATGAAAATAATATTCGCAAAACGAATGGATGAAAAATATACAGGAAAAAGGAAATACAGAGATAATAAAAGATTTCCCACCAAGATTATTCAGGAAAACTTTGAAAAAATTGTGCTGCATTGGCGTCAGGCACGTTCAATTCTATGATCTGCCGAAAACTTTTGTGTAGGATATTCATTTATTTTTAGCAATTTTCTGACCTTACTCAGTGGAACATTCTTATTATTCTGTGTGACCCAAATACCCCTTTGTGAAACCAGTTTCTGTTGTGTTTCTTTTCCTCAGCCCATTCAGCTTCCTCGGGTATTTGGGACATTATTTTCTGCCTTTCATTGGAGCTTTGAAATGGGGTCTACTCTCTTTGAGGTGAGTTCCGGAGTGGGTGTTGTCTCTTAACAAGTGCCTCCCTCGTTTATGGTATGTATATGACATGTTGTTCTTTTTCGAACCCATGGTCTTGCTTTTGAGCAGTGTAGGCCTGACTGAGTATAATGTTCCGAAAGTTATGTCCCTGGTCCGCATTGTACGTTAGTAATTAGTGTTGGAGGTCAGGGAGGGGGGAGCTTGTTCAATTCAATCATGGTTCTGACCTAACTTTGGTAGCGGACGAATGCCCATCATAGTGGGGTGGGAGTCGGTCTCACGTGTGACCGACATAAAGAAAGCACATATTGTCTGGGGTTCTGGAGCGTTGCGATCAGTCTGGGGTTTTCTCAGGAGTTCACAGGTGATAATTAGTTGTATCGCTTTCCGCTGGCCCCTGACGGTATCATTATTACATATAAAGCGGTACGGGCAAAGAGTGACAGTTCTGGGCGGAAGTGGGCTTATGCTAGGAATCCCGTCCGGACATGGTTGGGGGGGGAGTTGGCGGAAGCTTTACGTTGGGCAGGTGGTAAAGAGGTCACGCGTTAGAATTTTAAATTTCTATATTTTAAATAGCCCGGTCGTTCGTGGGAGACTTATGTGTGTGTGTAAACAGTCCAACGTCAGAGTAGTGCTACAGGAGATAATCATTGGTTTGATTTGAGGAGTCAGGGATATTCAAGTTGATTTCAGGGGGGGTGGGAAATTCGGTGGGATTGGGGGGAGAAGCACAATCGGGTGATGTTAAACTGGAAATGAAAAAAATAAAAGGGTAGCGAAATCAGGACACAGATCAGAAGACTGCACTCGCATCTTCCACTTGAGCAAACTCCCAGAAAGACAGTGAGATTAGGTTGAGAAATTCCATATTTATAAGTAGTATTGCATCGAGTTTATTGGGCAAACTTTTGAAATCTTTTAATATGAACATTTTGCATTTTATTATTAAAAAAGTTTACAAAAGACTGGTTAGGGAGGGGGGAAACTTGGTTGTTATCGTGGTCCAGGACGGGGGACTAGATAGATGTATTTGGGGGAATTCCACAATTGGCATATACCATATTTATAAAAGTATTTTAGTCTACGTATAATTATTTTATATATCTTGAGTTGGGGGCCAATGTTGGACCTTTTACTTTTAAAGCAGGGGAGTTTAATACTCATTTTACAAAGAGTAGTTTTTTTTGTTATTCTGATTCTTGTTTAGAGGGGGTTTAGGATGTACGTGGATACTTCGAGACATGAATGGTCATTGGGTTACGTGATTGAATCTAGAATTTAATCCGGGATGTTAGATTACAGAAGAATCTTTGTGATTAGGCACACTAGGTCTTATACTAAACAGACGATTTTGCATCTGGATTTTAGGGGCTGTAACGGTATCCTTTTAGGTATTTGAATGTACTGTTAAATGGTTTTAAAAATGCCCCCCCCCCCACCCCCCCCCTGTCTATGGTAGGGAGTTTGGGACTTAGTTTGTTTGCTTATTTTCTGTTAAACTCATTTGCTGGATTGTCCGACGCTCTTTTGTTGGAGGTTTATGCCGATTAATGAGGTTAAAAGTTCAGGTGAGCGTTTAAGCACTCCATGTGCTGCACTATTGTGAGGGGGTTGGCGAGTCTTGGTAAAGTTTTGCATTTTCATTGGGGTATTGCTGGCTATGTTAGTAGTTCGGGTTGTCAGTAAATCTTAGGTCTTAGTAGGGGTGTATAGTGGCGGTTGGTAACTTATGATTATTGTTTAAATGCACGCGATTTTGTGGGGCTGGGGGGATTAATTGGGTCGGGTGAGTGCAGGATCGGTTTGGAGCAGCAATGCATGTGAATGGTGTATACTTTTATCTCTATACGATTTTGGTTGAGTTGAGGGGTTGACTGGGGGACGGTTGGAGGATTTTGGCATGGTTTATGAGGATGGTGTTTGGATTGTAGAGAATGTAATCATTGAAAATTGAGGGGGGTAGTCAGGAATGTGATGGTGGATGTTTGAGGTCGTCCCGGGTTATTCATTGAGTTGGCATGGTCATTATTTTGAATTTTGGTGCTTTAAGGGTGTTGTACCGGGATTTCGGTGTATTTATGCAATTAGGTTGGTGGAGAGAAATATGGTTGATTGAGTTTCCTGTTAGTGGCGAGGGGGGTACGCTTTGATCTAACATGGTTATGGTATTTAATACAATGTGACAAGGCTTTCTAATGCTTTTCAGGCGCTTGATGGGTGGCTCATTTCGGGGTGAATTCATGACGGGGTGAATGGCATGCATACCTGGTATTTTAGATTGCAAGAGTTTTTAGCAGAGAGAAATTCGATATTCACTCACTTGTATAACATTGAGTTCAGCTGGTTGACTTTGCTGGGGTTTCTTATGTCTTACATCTACCTTGGGCTAAATTGGTGGTGTTGGGGGCAAGCATTTATAGTGTACATTGGGTTGGGTGGTTGGTAGGATACGTTCATGTGGCAAACGATCATTATGTGTGAGTTACTGTAGAAGGTGTGATTACACTTTATGGGGTGTGTCACCGCACGGTTGATATTTTATGGGTTGGGGGGTAACTCGACAGGTCGTTAACAACTTTCCTTGCATTGGGTGTGATTAGTGGGATTTCTTTGGATAGTTGTCTCATGAGTGGATCACATAATTGGTGGCATTCCAACTGTTATATCTACTATCATTGGGTGATTGGTGGGTAAATGGTTGTTGGGTGGTATGGTGGGTAAGACTGCTTGTGAAGTGGTGGGTGGGTGATGTTAGTATGCGAGATAAAGTTATTTGTTTTATGGGGTTTATGGTTTTATGTAGTGAAATTTATAGATATCAAACTTGTTGTGGTTTATCTTTTAGAAATTGTCGGATGGAGGGTTGGTCAGTAGGATGGGTAGACTTGGGGGGGGTGGGGGCAACTTTAGAAGGGGTGGATCATTTATTTGGTGGGGTGTTGTGGTGGCAAGCTATTCTCGTTAGTTAAACATGGGGGGTGTGGCAGAATTATTATGGGTTGGGGAGATGGAATGGGGGGGACTTGACATATTGGATGATAGACTTCCCTGTGGAGTTATATGGGATATTAGTGTTATGGCACTGTTTAGTTGTGGGGTGGGTAGGGTAGGTTTTGGGCCTAGAGCCGTGTATCTGGGTGTGTTGGGGATGGTTGAGGGTGGGTCAGGGCCAATCCATTGGTGTAGAAGTTGGTGTGTGAGTGGGTTTTTGAATTTAGATTGGTTTTGGTTTTGGGTGAAGTGATTATGTGGGGTTTGTCGGTGGGGGGGTTTATGTGTTTATAGGGGGGTTGTTATTGATAGTTTAGGGATGTTATATTATATTTGAATGGGTGAGGGTGAGATTGGGTCGGTGTATAAATTGTTGGTGGGTGGTGGGGGTTTTGGTGTTGTGGGTGTGGTGGGGGTGGGGTGGGGTTTGATGAATTGTGGGGTTTTTGGTTAGGGGTAAGAAAGGTTGGTGGGTGTTTAATGGGTGGGTGATTTTTGGGTTTTTTTTTGGTTGTGTTTGGGGATTAGGGGTGTGGTGTTTGGGTTTTTGTGTTGGGTGTTTTAGTTGTATTTTTGTATTGTTTTGGGTTAGGGGGTTGTGTTGGGATTTTTGATTTTTAGGAATGGGATTTTTAAGGGGGGGGGGGAAGGGGGGGTTAATTAATATGTTTTTTGGGGTTTGGGGGGTTGTGGGTTGGGGGGGGGTTTAAGTGGTTGGGGGGTTGTTGTTTTGGTTGGTGTTTGGGGGGTTTTGTGTGTGTTTTGTTGGTTTTTTAATGGGGTTGGTTTTGGGTTTTGTTTTTGGTGGTGTGGGGGTTGTTATTGTTATGTTGGGGGTGGGTTTTTGATTTGGGGGGGTGGTTGTTTGGTTGGTTTTTTGGATATGGGGTGATTATTTGATATGTTTTTTTTTGGGTTTTGTTTTGTGTGTGGTTTTTTGTGTGTTAATATTTGATATTTTTGAAGTGATAGAAGTTGATTAGGTTTTTGACATGTAGTTTTTTTTGTTTTACTTTGGTGGTTTTTATTGGGATTTTATGGAATATTTTTTGGGTAAGGAAAGGTTTTATTTTTTTAATGTTAGATTAATAAATTGAGAGAATATTCTTTTTGTATTTTTGTGGTTGTTATTAATGTATTTTTTTTTTAGATAGATTTTTTTTGGTTGTTGGATTTTGTTAGTTTGGTATACTTTTTTCTTTTTGGATGGTGTTTTATTATTGGTATGGTTGGAATTTGTTATTAGATTATTTGTATTCTTTTTATAGTTTTTAAATTTTTGTGTTTTGGGGGAGGGATAAATAAGTGATATTTTGAGTTATGGGGGGAGTTTATAAGGAGAGTTTTTATTAGTGTTATATTAAATTACCTAATGGTTATTATTGTTTTTTTTATGTTTTTTTAAGGATTGTTTTAATTAAATTTTTTAAATTCAGATGGGATAGTAGTAAGAGGTCTTTATATTGGTGGTTTAGTATTTTTATTAACAGTTTTTGGGGTGGGGATTATATTTTTTTAATTTTTTTATTGTGATTGAGGATATGGGGTTAATGGTTATTAAAATTATGTTTTAATGGATGGTATTGGTTATAAATAGATGGTTATTTATACTTTTAAGCGATATGGGGGTAAGGGGGAATCTTAAGGTTATGATGGTTAAATAAATATTAAGTTTTAATTTTTAGTAAAATATGTTTTCATTCCGATGTTATTATTTAAGTAATTATTATTATAATAAATGTTATATGGAGGGAAAAATTTAATTCAAGTTATTATTCTTATAATGGAAGAATTAGAACAGCGTACAAATAAAATTAAATTATAAAGTTTATTTTTTATTTACCATATGGAAATATAAAAACGTGTTTTTGTTGAGGATAAAAAAATAACATTATAATTGATATATAGAAATGTTTTTACATTTTTTTTAACTTTTATATTGATAATTTTTATTATATGGTATTTATAAGTATTTAGGTATTAACATGTATTTTGCGTTTTAATACCTAAGTTAAAAATTAGGACAATAAATGGAAATTAATCTTATATGTTGGTTTTAGGAAATGTTTTTTATTGTGAAAGATTTTGGAGATTTTCCAGAACAATGATTAAAATATGCGGTTACATTTTGTTATGGTGGTTAGGTCACCTTATTTATTTTCTGGAATATGGGCCTTGAAGTTGTTAATATGTAGCGTTTGCATTTGATAGGAAACTATCATTTTGATTTTGCTTTTGGTTATACCTTTGTTGGTACATGTGTCGGTGATTTTTATAGATTTTTAATTTATTATAAATAATTAGTTAGTATAAAAAAGTTACCATTTATTTGATTCAAAACTACACCAGGTATGACTGTTTTTATCGTGATATACGTATGGAACTTTTTTACCATTAAATGGCTGTGCATCACAAAAATAATTATATAAATATTTATGAGATACTTCTTTAGTATGATATCAAGCGAAAATGCTCTATCTCCAAACATATCAAATGTTCTCTCTCAGCTCTCTTCTCATACACTGAACTGATAATCCAATCTCTCTCATAAAATACTCTCTCTCTCAAAATCCACCAGGAGGAAAGTCTTTCAAGTTCACAGTAATCAAACTAATGGCAATATAATAATACACATTTTCACGAAATTCAAGTCCAGTGAACAGTAAACAATTAAACTGAAGTCCATCTGCAATCTTACCCCCCCCCCCCCTCCCCAAATCCAAAAATATATACAAGTAATTTAACTAATTCACTACCTTGGACTTACAATTATCAGATTTATCAGCCTTCGAATTTGGGTTTTACATTATAAGATATTGATTCATAAGAGCACGTCCTATCAATATCTTAAATTTTAACAAATAGATCAAATTTAGGATGAAAAGTTAACTCTGTGCCCAAGAAGTTACTCTGTTTCAATTATCTAGATCATTTAAAAACTGGGAGGTCAACTGCTAAATGTCTCTTAATGCACCTTTACTCTATTTTTACAAGTGGACCCATCTCTCATGCAACCTTACATTAACACCTTTCTCAGTCTGACCATGGTCTAGTTAAGTCTCTAAAAACGGATATTCGCCTTTCCTTATGTCATGCAGCTAAATGTTTAAATCCCACCGAAATTGATCGTCGGACCATTACTTCACACAAATATTCACCTATTCTTCACAAATCGGTATAATTTCTAGAACACTGATTATTTACAGATGTCCAAAATTTTCCACGTGCATTCAAAAATTCTGCATCCACTTTTTCATATCTTTTGACTGGATAGGTTATATAGTTTATCAACCCCCATGTCAAGATTTAGCATTAACAAGGCTTCCAGTGTAGTATCACGTCTGCTAACAATTTGGATTACTGATCAGTTCATAACTGGGTAACATCTTAGAAAGAAATTTAATCATTGTGTTAACAACAGAAATTGGTTATCTCCCGTACATAATTTCTGGTTCTTCCCGCATCATTGGATTACTAGATTTTTTTTGACCCTTTTTCACTTGTACTGGATATCCGTTTGGTCACATCAATTGGATATAAACCTTGTCATAAGATGGTATTTGAGTGCGCGTTTAGTAGATTGTGTTGTCCATGTATTATATTAGGTTTATGAAATTTAGGGCAGTTCACATCACGATTTTCATAGTGGCTAACGGTAAATGAAAAAATACCCCATACATACATACAACTCCATTACGTCCCCTTGACCTGCCAGGGGGGCCCCCCCCCCCCCCCCCCTTTCTCCATTCTGAAATCCTTTACTGTCCATTTTCACGCCTGTCATCTTCTTCCTCGCTTCTTCTTTCCTGGAAACTAAAAGCTTCTTTCTTTTCTTTTCTCAAGACCTTTCCAGATCTTATCGTTAGCCTCTATCTGTCACAACTCACTTGCGTTACCTCTCTTTCAGCTCTTCCCTCAATCTTGGCAACCTTCCTTTCCTTACCTTCAATTCCCAAGACACTAATCCTGCTTCTTTCAGCTCTAATTTTTAACATTTCGAGATATCTCTTTCTGATTCTAATTTTCTCTTCGTCTCTTCCTCTCTTTTTCTATTCCTCTTCTTTCTTCTTTTTATTCTTCGTCCACTCTCAGAAAGTCTACTTGGAATATTTTTAAAGAAAAGCTGTTGGTCAGCTTGTCTCTGGAAGACGCGGGTCGACTTCTTAGCCTCAGAATCGTGATGCGTTCAGAGCAGCTGTAATGGAGACAACGTTATGGAGAGAATACGTCACATGAGGAGGACGTGGTCAGTTCTGGGGCTAGTTGCTTATACATTGAGTTTTTTCCAAAAATTGGTATGGCGTCAGCCATATGTGCTTAAGCGGAGAATATAAGATCTGCTAGTATGGTTTTTTCATTGTAGGATTCTGAGCGCCTTGTAGGCGACGTTCACTAGCAGGGTTCTTACGGTGTGAATCCATTTTTATTTACTTTTCGACCATGTATTGGGTTACTTAGAAAATAACTTGGAAAAGTTTTTTCCAGTAGGACGAAGCTGGCCTTGGTGGCCGCAACCATAAGCAATAAAAGCTAAAAACTTTAGTCCTAGTAAGGTCGAATTACAATTGTTGGGTTTTATTATCAGTGTTTTTGAATCATGTTGATTCTTACTTGTATTAGGGGCGGGTATTCTATGAGAGGTGAATGTTGAAGCTTCAGCCACCCCAAAAAGTCAGTTATGAAATCTCTATGATAGATGTATTTACAATACTCATTCCCGCTAATTCTTAATTGTTTTTAAAAAAGGGGGCCTACCAGTGCAAGTCTTCAGGGCCGCCAAAATGAGTAGGTCCACTACTGATTTGCAGTCAGCCTCATGTTGTAGTGATTAGCATTTAAATTGCAAATACCTGGTTAGGGTGGTTATATTTGATGAGCGTAGTAAGGGGTCTACAATCCTTCTCTGGCGTTTTGTAAATGCGAACATTGACAATTTCCCAGCCTGAACAGGTAGACAGTACCAGAACTTGTAACCCTATTATTTTCAGCATACACAGACCTTGAAAGAAATATGTTCGTGTGTCACAACACCGCAGTAAATTATTTCAGAATTTTTTAGAACAGGTTATCGATTTTTATGAAAGAAAAAACTGAATAAATTATTTAATTACATAAAAGGAGGAATAGTTGAGGTTTAGTCCTACACTAGAGCCTAGTCCAGAGGTTTTCAAAATTTTGTGGTCCGCTGCTCCTTGATCTGTGCATAATCACCGCGGCTCCTCTCTATGCTATATAATTATATTTATGCTATTGTACCCAAAAAAGATTATTATTGGACTTTTCTGAATGTGCATTATTTTACATATGAATACCAATTGTGGGGGGGGGGGTGGGGGGGGGCGAGAAGAGGGGAGAGAGGGGGTTGCGTGGGGGGGGTAAAATAAGTTAAGTTTCGGACACAAAATAAATAAGACTGTATTTTATTTTGATAAATGAAAAACTAAATTAATTTAATCAACCTTACAGTTTTTTCTGTCACCTTTTGACTGAGTCACACAAAGTCAATGGAGAAAGATGAGCATGCTTTCTTCATCATCAGTTTCATTCAAATCTGGGCCACAAAAATTCCCATAGCACAACCGCGACGCCTTAGACGGCAGGACACACGCGTAGCTCCTGGAGAGCCGCGACTCACAGTATTATGAAAACCTCATGCTAGACAATTAATATCTTAAGGTAAAAAACGCCGAATTGAATTAAATGAGACTTTTATTGCAAGAAAAATGACGCGATGAGAGAACATTTCAAACTAATCATAACTGATTTTAAAACATGTGCCTAAATACTTCTTGCATAGACCCAGAATCTTCTATTGTGACATTATTTGTATTCTAGTGTTTTTTTTAATCACAATATCATTATTTCTTGTTAGCACAGTGGCCAATTCCATCATTATCCATATTGTCATCACTGTTACGGACGTGTTTTATGATGTATAGCCCACTATTATAGTCAGCACTTTTATAAGTTTACGCATTAAGGGGTTGAAATGCTATAAATATATATTAGGTTTCGCGCTTCACGGTAACAATCACCATCGCCATTCTTATAATTTTCACCATAACCAACATTATAACAATAAATCCTGATTTACGTTATCCGTATTCATTCATCAACATACTTACATCTGCTATGGTTTGTTATATAGTTATTGTTTTTTCCCTTAACATCTCTTCGTATGTTGTCCATCAAATATTATAATTTTTTTTATTCCGACATTGCTGATTTCATTAAAAGAAAAATCTGCTTCCTCTTAAAATAAAATGTAATTTTACTTACACGATAGCCTTATTAAGTGTAGGAAGACTGCAGTATCGCTGAACGCTAGCCTGGTTGATTCGCCGTTAAGTTCCCCACGTTCCCTAGCGCGGTTCCTATTATAAAAAAAAGATTCCACACTGTGTGACGAACTGTAGGGATCCGGATCGAAACTGAGAGGTTGAGATGGAGTTAAGCATTGCAAACAAAGTTCACTTATGGATGAAGCGGATGAGAAGAGCAAAATGTTGTTAAAAAACTAGAATTTGTGATGGGAACATTTCGTCATGGGGACAATTAGTTCTGTGTGGTGCTTGAGTATCCAAACTTAGGTAGACTGCATGTCGGACATTTCATCAGACGATTTAACTCTTTCTACCACATGAGCCGGTATGGTGTGTCTTGATATAGTGCATTATTTTCACAAGAACAGCCTGCGACGTCCAACTGTTTATAGTCGGATACACACATGTATATAACACGTGGATAAATACCACACACATGTTTAAATATCTTACACGCATTACAGTACATAACAACTTACACAAAGAACTTACTTGAAAAAAATTTGATCCTGCCCCACTTCTCATTGACAGTCCAGACACGATCCATGCCGCCCACTTTTATAACTCCCCTAGAGCAGACGCCAGAAGAGAAGTCGCCAATAAATGTATTAAACAATTATTGGTCAGGGGTAAGCGTATGATAAATAACTAAAGATAGCAAACATACAAAATACACACATTTCTTGTCAGCCACAATAAACAGATATCGAATATCTCTCAGGACCTAAAGGTGGGCTTTTGGGTTTGGATATGTGCCGTAATATAAACGACTAGGTTGAACGGGACGGCCTCTCCAAAACTTTATATCGAAGAAAAAAAAAGATCGAATTTTACGGTATTTGATTTTCATCAGGCAAACTAGAAATTCAGCAATAGCAACTACATAAATAAAATAAAAAGTATACACACAGGCAAACTAAACAGTAGACTTACTTACTTAGTCGTTCCCCTTCTACCGTGAGGTGTAGAGTTTGGAAAAGGAAGAGCGCCAGACTATCCTATCGGCTGTCTTCCTCCTGGCCTGGTTCCATTCTAGTCCTCGATCCTTCAAAGATTGTCTAATGTTGTCCTCCCAGCGGACTCTGGGTCGTCCTCGGGGTCTGGATCCTGGCTCTTTGTTTCCCATGCTTGTCGTGGTATCCGATCTTCTCCCATTCTGCAGACATGGCCAAACCATCTTAAACAGTAGACAACAAGTGAAAATATACAATTACCTATCTTATAGCTTGAAATCATCCACACACGTTCCAGGGATTCCCCCTGTGGTGAAACTTGTTGAGAACCAGCATTTGCACACTAAGCTTGAAGAAGTCATTTGAGCCCCAGCGTAATTCTTTGCTTTGACTTGGTTGACTGCATGCAAATTAATATTAGACAAACATAAAGGTATGTTTTCAGGCACTCGTAAGAAATAAAGAAGTAGAACACTTGGACAACAGAAAAACAACAGACGTGAGTGGCTTACCCAGGGTTCGAACCCCGTACCTTCCGTACGACAACTCCGCCTAGCTATCAAGCGAATCACACTGACCCCACGGCCAGCTAGGCATCCCCAAAAAAGGATGCTTTACTGACTATTTATCAGTATGAAACACAAGATAACACCGGAAGTATACAGTGGGCAACTCAGCCCCTTAATGACGCAATCACTTCTGTTGTTCCCCTATTAACAGTATGTGTCAGTCCAAACAAGACAAAGACCTTGATACTGGGTCCAGTAAATAGTAGAAGACTTAAGGACAGTAGTATAGAACAGAAGGTAGGTTTCTGGTATTGTATAAACATAAATAACACATAAGGAAGGGAAACCCGAGGCCTGTAAACAGTAAATTAATATTAGGCAAACATAAAGGTATGTTTTCAGGCACTCGTAAGAAATAAAGAAGTAGAACACTTGGACAACAGAAAAACAACAGACGTGAGTGGCTTACCCAGGGTTCGAACCCCGTACCTTCCGTACGACAACTCCGCCTAGCTATCAAGCGAATCATACTGACCCCACGGCCAGCTAGGCATCCCCAAAAAAGGATGCTTTACTGACTATTTATCAGTATGAAACACAAGATAACACCGGTTTCCCTTCCTTATGTGTTATTTATGTTTATACAATACCAGAAACCTACCCTCTGTTCTATACTACTGTCCTTAAGTCTTCTACTATTTACTGGACCCAGTATCAAGGTCTTTGTCTTGTTTGGACTGACACATACTGTTAATAGGGGAACAACAGAAGTGATTGCGTCATTAAGGGGCTGAGTTGCCCACTGTATACTTCCGGTGTTATCTTGTGTTTCATACTGATAAATAGTCAGTAAAGCATCCTTTTATGGGGATGCCTAGCTGGCCGTGGGGTCAGTGTGATTCGCTTGATAGCTAGGCGGAGTTGTCGTACGGAAGGTACGGGGTTCGAACCCTGGGTAAGCCACTCACGTCTGTTGTTTTTCTGTTGTCCAAGTGTTCTACTTCTTTATTTCTTACGAGTGCCTGAAAACATACCTTTATGTTTGTCTAATATTAATTTACTGTTTACAGGCCTCGGGTTTCCCTTCCTTATGTGTTATTTATGTTTATACAATACCAGAAACCTACCCTCTGTTCTATACTACTGTCCTTAAGTCTTCTACTATTTACTGGACCCAGTATCAAGGTCTTTGTCTTGTTTGGACTGACACATACTGTTAATAGGGGAACAACAGAAGTGATTGCGTCATTAAGGGGCTGAGTTGCCCACTGTATACTTCCGGTGTTATCTTGTGTGTTTCGTACTGATAAATAGTCAGCAAAGCATCCTTTTTTGGGGATGCCTAGCTGGCCGTGGGGTCAGTGTGATTCGCTTGATAGCTAGGCGGAGTTGTCGTACGGAAGGTACGGGGTTCGAACCCTGGGTAAGCCACTCACGTCTGTTGTTTTTCTGTTGTCCAAGTGTTCTACTTCTTTATTTCTTACGAGTGCCTGAAAACATACCTTTATGTTTGTCTAATATTAATTTACTGTTTACAGGCCTGGGGTTTCCCTTCCTTATGTGTTATTTATGTTTATACAATACCAGAAACCTACCCTCTGTTCTATACTACTGTCCTTAAGTCTTCTACTATTTACTGGACCCAGTATCAAGGTCTTTGTCTTGTTTGGACTGACACATACTGTTAATAGGGGAACAACAGAAGTGATTGCGTCATTAAGGGGCTGAGTTGCCCACTGTATACTTCCGGTGTTATCTTGTGTTTCGTACTGATAAATAGTCAGTAAAGCATCCTTTATGGGGATGCCTAGCTGGCCGTGGGGTCAGTGTGATTCGCTTGATAGCTAGGCGGAGTTGTCGTACGGAAGGTACGGGGTTCGAACCCTGGGTAAGCCACTCACGTCTGTTGTTTTTCTGTTGTCCAAGTGTTCTACTTCTTTATTTCTTACGAGTGCCTGAAAACATACCTTTATGTTTGTCTAATATTAATTTACTGTTTACAGGCCTCGGGTTTCCCTTCCTTATGTGTTATTTATGTTTATACAATACCAGAAACCTACCCTCTGTTCTATACTACTGTCCTTAAGTCTTCTACTATTTACTGGACCCAGTATCAAGGTCTTTGTCTTGTTTGGACTGACACATACTGTTAATAGGGGAACAACAGAAGTGATTGCGTCATTAAGGGGCTGAGTTGCCCACTGTATACTTCCGGTGTTATCTTGTGTTTCATACTGATAAACTCTCCACATGTAAGCCTACCTTGCCGTGGTTGGAGAGCTTGAGCGCCCCAATGATCCCGGGAGCTATGCCGGCGGGAGTTTTACTCCTGGCAGGGTCACCCAAGCCGGACAGGTCCTGGGTGAGGGGCCAGACTAAATGGGCTGAGGAGTGGGTGGAACCCTATAGGTGTAGATGCAGAACCCACCGGCGAGTGGTACATGCTCTGGTCTGCACCAATCCACCCCCACTTCATGGGTTAAATGCTTTCTTGCCTCATTCTTCACCTTTTGTCGTCTATCACGCCCACGGCGACCGTTGCCTCAATTGGCTGTGTGTGGTGTACCCGGAAACGGGGCCTCCCAGCACTGAGGCACAGTTAAGTCCCCGATGTCACTTATCGGTGCAGAATTGAGAGAGATGGCTGAGCATCACAATCCCCCCTGTGTTGCAGCATGATGAGAACCCAGCATTGCACACTGAGCTTGGGGGGATCACTTGGGCACCAGACTTAATACTGGCTCTTGACTGGATGGCCGCATGCAGGAGATTTCTACAATGGAGGGTTGGCAGGTGGTGGGTATCTGGAAGTGGCTCTGTGCAGGACGTGAGGATTCCTTGGGAGAGCCCAGAACCAGAGCACAGCATTGTGCAAGCTCTGCATAGTTGGAGAGCCCCCTGGATGACGGGGAATGCACAGTGTGCTACCCCACCTATCCCCAACTGCTAACTTAGAACCAGAAGTGGGGTCCTCTGTATGCGTGCCAGGCCAGGATAAAACGCCTGGGAAAGAGACTGGAGCTCAGAACTCCCTAACTCAAAGTTGCAGGATGGCAGAAAGCCACGGGAAAGACAGGGCTATTTTGAAGATAACGCAACCATATTTTCACCATACGAGCTCGGACGCCGCCTCGGTAAACAAGGTCCGCGCAGAGCAGTGACACCCCCAGGCTGCTTGCGAATAGTCTACTACTGGGAACATAAACAGATTAGGGATGAGCCCACTCTCCCGTTGAGCAGGTGCTAAAGTCGTAGATACTGGGCCAGAAGGCGCACCGGAAACCACAGTATCATGCAACTCGCTTTTTTTTTCTATGGAGAGTACACCGTCAAATAAATCTCGTTCTGGTGCTCGCCCTGTGGAGCTCCACCAGGCAGGTGCAGTGCCGGGCTCTGAGCCTCGACAGAGCCCACCCTCAGCTACTGGAGGACCCTCTAGACCGTCTTGTGGAGTCAGCAGACGGCGGAGGAGAACTACTGACCAAAACAAAACAGAAAAAGAGAAACCCAGAGTGCCACTTGTCATAATGCACTGGAATGCAGAGGGAGTGAACAGCAAGCAGGCTGGATACAGCAAAAAGACAGAGCTGGAAAACATCTTGTATGAGAAGCAAGTCAGTGTTTGCTGTATCCAAGAGACTCACTTGAAAGCAGATCAAACCTTTAAAATAAGGGGATATCAATGCTTCAGATCCGACAGAAAAGATAGACGAAAAGGAGGAGTACTTACTCTTGTAAGGAATAACATTCCTGCACACGAAAGGAAAACCTTCATGGATGGAGCAGAATATCAGCTGCTGCAGATAAAGGTAGACAAGATGGAAATAGAACTCCTGAACTATTACTGTCCGAACAACAAACCTCTGAGTCTCAGCTCTATACAGGTACCAGCCACCAACTTTATAGCAGTTGGAGACTTTAATAGCCACTCCCAGAGCTGGGGCTATAACCATCTGGATCACAGAGGTGAAGAGGTTGAAACTTGGCAAGATGATCACTCCCTAATCCTAGTCAATAATGCCACAGATACTCCTACCTTCTACTCCAGAGGATGGCACACAACTTCAACACCAGATCTTGCCTTCTCCACACCAGATATAGCTGGATCTATTAGTAGAGAAGTAGGAGATCAACTAGGGGGAAGCGACCATCGCCCAATCTTTCTTACTGTCCAGAGTGCAACTCTCAGTACAGGCCCAGCCATTACAAGATGGAACTACAAAAAAGCCAACTGGGGTTTATTCAGGCATCAGGTGAACACGCTGCTGTCTACCCTCAAGGTACAGAACAGAGATATTAATGAAGTGGTAAAAGACTTCAACAGATGCATACTACAAGCTGCAAAAGAAACCATTCCCAAAGGATGCCGGCGTAACTACATACCATACTGGTCCAGCACACTCCAAGAACGTCAGGAAGCTATGGACAAGGCTAGAAAGAACGCAGAGTCTCAGCCTTCACTTGAAACTCACAACAAATGGAAAAAGGCTGTAGCAGAGTTTCAGAGAACAAAGCTAGAAGAAAAACGGAAAAGCTGGAGAACTAAAACGGCATCGCTGAACCTTGAGAAAGACGGCAGGAAACTTTGGAGATTAGTCAAGTCTCTAAATGAAGAGCGTTCCTCACCAAGGCAGACTATCACATTGGATGAAGGTGGCAAACTTTTCAGAGGAAAACAAGCTGCAGACTTGTTTGCTAGAAGATACAGTTCAGAAAGCAACTTACCCATTAACATAGACCATCAGAGAGAGATAAGAAAAGAAATACTGGCAACCATGGGACAGACAGATACTCCTGCCCCAATGAGGGAACCCATCACACTAGGAGAACTACAGAAGGCTATTTCCAAGCTTAAGTTTCAAAAGTCACCCGGCCCAGACAAAATCAGCAACGAAATGCTAGTAAATCTGAGCTCAGCAGCAAAGACAAAACTGCTTGAGATATTCAACCACAGCTGGTTCAAAGGAACGGTACCCCAAGTATGGAGAGAAGCCATCACAATACCCATACTAAAGAAAGGGAAATGTAAGACCGAGGCTGCAAGTTACCGGCCAATCAGTCTCACAAGCTGTGTTGGGAAGACTATGGAGCGAATAGTCAACCACAGATTGAAATGGTATTTAGAGTCTGAGCAGATCCTGGTGCCGGAACAAGCTGGATTTAGAGAATGCTACAGTATAGAAGACCAAGTTACTTACTTGTCTCAAGCAATAGAAGATGCCTTTCAGGAGAAGAAAAAGGTCCTAACGATCTGGGTCGACTTCAAGCAGGCCTTTGACAGGGTGTGGAAAGATGGCCTCATTGCAAAACTTGGGAGAGGTGGAATCCAAGGCAACATGATGAAATGGATCCAGTCATACTTGCATAACAGGAGAACTAGAGTCACTCTTGACGGTCTGCAGAGCAGAAAAGTGTTGCTCCATCAGGGGGTACCTCAAGGAGGAGTAATTTCCCCTACACTCTTCCTTGTTTACATCAATGACCTGGTGAAAGATCTCCCTGCAGGAGTGAAAGCTGCCTTATATGCAGATGACCTAGTACTCTGGTGCGCTGATGAAAATGTCACCACAGCAAATTATAGAATGCAGCGGGCAGCAGACATGCTAGTGTCATGGGCAGAGAAATGGCTTATCACAATAAACACAGACAAAACCTCCACAACACTGTTCTCCCTCGCCCCAAGGACAAATCAGCTAACATACACCTAGGGACAACCGTTATCAAGGAAGAAAGCTACCCCACCTATCTTGGGGTGACATTTGACCAAAGGCTTACATGGAATAAGCATATTGAAAATGCAGAAGGAAAGGCCCGAAGACGACTAGGCATACTGAGAAATTTAGCAGGTACCAACTGGGGAGCAAATGAACGAAAGCTAAAGAAGATTTATAATGGAGTAATAAGACCACACTTAGAGTTTAGCTCAGCAGCATGGTCATCAGCTGCTAACTCACATCTGCAGTCTTTGGACAAGGTGCAAAATCAAGCTCTCAGGCTCATTACAGGAGCCATGAAAACTACACCAATAACAGAGATGCAGAAGGTTGCTGGATTACAGACATTGTCCCATAGAAGAGACACAAAGACCATGATCCAGATGGAAAAGTACAACAGTATGCCAACGCACCCAATGAAGGCAAGACTAGATGATCTGGCATTGGGACGTCTAAAGCGTAGCAGCTTTGTGCATCGGGGAAAAAGACTTATAAGACAGCATCAAGAAGACCTATCTATGAAGACAACACCACTGAAGCCCACCCTATACCCTGTACCATGGGAGCAGGCCAGCAGTGCCCTCCAAATTAATACGTCGGTCAGTGTGGTCTCACAAGTGGATGTGAGTATAATGATCTGCAAAAACGAACTGCTACATTGAGTATGATCCAAGAAAGCTATCCCGATCAATCATGGATACATGCCTATACAGATGGATCAGCAACTAATGCTGTTAGGAATGGAGGTGCCGGTATCTTTATCTCATATCCTGACAACCACTATGAGACTAGGCACATTCCCACTGGTAAATTCTGTTCCAACTATACAGCTGAGGTTCAAGCTCTAGAGCAAGCTGCAAATATGATTTATAACACCAACTCTGACTGCCACCAGGTAGTCATCCTCACAGATGCACTGTCTGTCCTGCAAGCTCTCAAGGGTGGTAAACTCCCGCATCTGAGAAATGAACTAAACAAGGTAGCTGCCAAAAAGAGAACCATACTTCAGTGGGTACCATCTCATTGTGGTGTACCCGGAAATGAAAAGGCAGATAAACTTGCAAAAAGGGAGGAGAATGTGAACAAGAAGATAATGAAGTCACATACTTTGAGAAAAAAGAGAGCTATCCAGACTATCAGAAGAGAACAGAACCAACCCAAAGACGACTATCACACTCTCGACCGGCAGGGACAGATAACTATTTTTTCGACTCAGGACAGGGCATAACAAACTGAATAAACACATGCACAAGTTACGATTGTCTGCTTCACCACTGTGCACATGTGGATTAAACGAACAAACTGCTGAGCATGTTCTACAGGACTGTCCTCTGTATGACCAGTTAAGAAAGATATACTGGCCCAATGACTCAACACTAAACTCAAAGCTATATGGAGTTAAAGAGGAACTTCAAACAACAGTCGAATTCATCATGAGAACTCGTCTGACGGTGTAATCATCAAAGATGCGATCGCAAGAAGAAGAAGAATACTGATAAATAGTCAGTAAAGCATCCTTTTATGGGGATGCCTAGCTGGCCGTGGGGTCAGTGTGATTCGCTTGATAGCTAGGCGGAGTTGTCGTACGGAAGGTACGGGGTTCGAACCCTGGGTAAGCCACTCACGTCTGTTGTTTTTTCTGTTGTCCAAGTGTTCTACTTCTTTATTTCTTACGAGTGCCTGAAAACATACCTTTATGTTTGTCTAATATTAATTTACAGTTTACAGGCCTCGGGTTTCCCTTCCTTATGTGTTATTGACTGCATGCAGAAGGATCTCACAGTGAACAAAGTGATAGGCAGGGAAAGCTGAGAAGTGGCTCTGTGCAGGACGTGACAATTTCTTGGGAGAGCCCAGAACCAGAGTACAATATTTTAGCTCTGCATTGTTAGAGAGCCCCCTTTGATGGCGGAAAATGCACAGTATGCTATGCACTTCTTACTCCTAGCTTGGGACCAGATGTGACGATCCTTTAAATGCAAGCCAAGCTGGAGAATCTGGAGCTCATGACTTCAACTCAACACGTTTCGGAATGTCAGAAAAACCACAGGAAAAGCCTAGATATACAGTGTAGATAATACCAAGGAGTCTTCAACTTGGTATTGGCTACTAAAGAGCAAGAAGCTCAGCAACCCTTGTTTAACAACAACAACAACAACAACAACAACAACAACAACAACAACAATAGCTGATGGAGGAGAGCATCTTTCATGTGCACCACATGCACAAAAATATAATTCAGCTGTATACTGGATACAAGCACATAAGTAAATACATTTTCATGAATTGTTTTTGTGCGTAATTTGTCCTGATAAGCTTATATTTTGTTTATGCCATTATCACTTTTCTTGCAGAGATATTTGAAATGGACGAGTTGTGTAACGGTCGTATGAGAAACATGAAATTCTACTCCATACTGCAACACGGAAGAACCAAAACGTTTATTTAATTTGATATGAAGGTATCCTCCATTCTAACCGCTGACTGGGTGAAGAGAGGAAGGCGCATATTTCTCATCTTACACCCTTGTCAACGTCCCTTCTGGCAGAAACATGAGTGTAAAGTTTCTTTTCTTCTTTCCACTCTGTAAAGTGTCAGTCTGTATGCTCTGTAAGGAAGAGTGGTGTGTTGTTGAGATCAGGCATGCCCCCAGTCTACCCAGCTGTAAATGGGTAACTCACCCTAGTCCTGAGTTAGGGAAGGCAAAGGCTCCAGGGGAAGCAGGCCCTAAACTTGGTCACTCCAACCGACGCAGGATGGTGTATGTATGAAGTAGAAGTGTAGAGTGTGATTACCGCGAATGGTGTACTGTTCGTGTGCTGACCAATATAACCACTCATACACATGTGTCTACAAGGCACCAATGCAGACTGCTGGAATCTTTGTTTACTCAATTTATTCAGACGTACACACTGGGACATACGAGTACATCATGGTATGTTGACATATCAATTTGTAGGTATACATAGCAGATCTGAAGTCATGACACATTCAGAAATAATGGGCAGTACATCAAAAGTTCAATGTCATGATATATTATGGCCGCATCCCCCTATCTGACTAAACGCGTCAGTGAAGGCAGATCGATAAATAACTAAAGTTACTTGACGTCCATAGTTTGTAGTATATATTATGAAACCACGAAAGAGGGGGTTTCTAGCAAGATTGAGATCTCCCTGTCACTGTCCGATAATAGGATAAATAATCTGTTCTCTTGGCAGTGATCAAAACATATGATGACCGAAATCTAACATGGCTGCCTCCCTGAGTTGTCGTTCACTCATTCATAGGAAGGAGAATATAAGCCAGAGTTAATTTATAATGGGTATATAAATGATTTCATAAATGTTCCCATACAGCTCTACGATGATCAGGTTAATTCACGTAGCCATAACCGCTGTAGGAAAGTCTGTCATCTTTGTCGATACAAAACACGACCCTAGCGATACGAAGCACAATGTTCCATCTAGGTCGAATCGACATGAGATCATCAAAAATAGGGTCTGGCAATACATGGAGTCCGAATTATACATTGTACCGTACCTTAGGAGAGTCTCTAACATAAACTATAGTAGAGATACCATCTCCTTTAGAAGAAAACCACTTCCTGAATTATATTTCCTTAACAATCTACCAGCCCTTTGAAAAGTGCGTACCAGCCATTATCACGGTACATCGGAACTCATCACGACTTGTCAAGACAACTCATACTTCCGCTAGACCGGAATAATAAGAATCTAGTCCCGCCTACCCATCCAAAATATACAATATAGGACTGATTCTACTTGTACTAATAATATGTAATACATATGAATTCAGGCCATAAACATAATAAGCAAATTAATATATTTTCTGGCCCTAAAAAATAAGTACAAACGTAAGAGCAATCCATGCGCCGGATCAATATCAAGAACGATTACTCCTATAATCAAAAGTGTGAATCAAACATGGATTCTCTCGCTTTTACCATAGACAGCATTTTCATACACAAATGAATGAATGTCTATATTTTTTTCCATATTAAATAGCCATATCGATTTTTGTAATATGTGCGTCAAAATATGCACGCAACAGATTACCACACCCCTCGGGAAAAAAAAAATGGTACATTTTTTTTTTTTTTTTTTGAAACACATCTAGGAGCAACATACAATAGGCTCACAACGCACCAATAACAATGCGCAGATGATAAGCATAAGTTTTATGACCTTAGAGAAGGTACTTCTCTAAGTATTAATATTTCCAGAGAGGTGTCACCAACGCATACTACAATATTAGCAATGACCCAATTTCCACATTAGTTTATACATAAATTTCATCTAAGATATCTTAACATCATGATCATCAAAGACGAAAAACATTGAAAGATCAGCGGTGAATAAATATCAATGAACCGCTAAGTAGTGTTACAATCAATATATGATATATTACATATGTGTACACATTTCAACATAGAAACAACTGTATCAAAGTTGTATAACAGTTATGAATCATGTGGGCATCTAGACAAAATATCTGCCATCACATTTTCTGACCCACGGATAGCTCGCACCGAAAAAAATGAAATGGCTGTAGAGCAATCGCGTATCGCGTTGATCTCGCGCTCTTCAGATTTTTACTCTGAATAGCCGTAAGAGCTTTCTGGTCAGTTTCCACAATGAAATGCGCGCCCAGAAGAAATCTTTGCAGTTTAAGGATTGACCAAACCATAGCCAATAATTCACGGTCTAGGACCGAGTAATTCTTCTCTGCGGCATTTAATTTCCGAGAAATATACATCACAGGATGCAGAGTTCCAGAGTACTCTTGCATTAGTGCAGCTCCAATCCCGGTGGATGAAGCGTCACTACGAAGAATAAATGTCTTATCCTTAGAAGGCAATACTAGGATAGGTGAAGTAGAAAACATAGTTTTAACCTTATCCAAAGAGGATTGACATTCTTGAGTCCAATGGACTACATTAGGAGACCCTTTCTTTAGCAAGGAAGAAAGAGGTGACATAATGGAGGACAGATTCGGGATGAATCGTCCATAAAATTGTATTAGACCTAAGAGACTTCGTACTTGCTTTTTAGTCTTAGGAATAGAAATGTTAAGTATCTTACTTGTATTATGGTCTTCTGTTTTTAGGAACCCATGACCAACACGGTGTCCTAAGAAAGATATTTCGCTAAAACCAATACATGCTTTCGATGGTTTCGCTGTCAGGTTATGCTCGCGTAAGATAGACAATAGTTCATTTATACCATTATAGTGATCGTTCCAAGTATCACTGAAAAGACAGATGTCATCAAGATACGCAATGACATCTGAGCGATGAGATAGGATTCGACGCATCATGCGTACAAATGTTTCAGGGGCGTTCATAAGACCGAAAGGCATGAAATTCCATTGGAATAGACCCCTAGGCGTCGAAAAAGCAGTAAACGGTTTGGCGTGTTCGGATAGTGGAACTTGCCAATATCCCTTAGACAAATCGAGTTTAGTAAAGAAGTGAGAATTCGATAGTCTCGTAAGTAGCTCTTCTAGTAAAGGCATAGGTTCAGCATCGAATTTAGTCACTTGATTCAATTTGCGATAATCCACGCAAAGACGTATGTTATTGTCTTTTTTTTCGTACTATAACCATCGGCGAAGAATATGCTGATGTGGATGGTTCAATAATTTTTAACTCTATCATCTCATCTAACTCTTTCTCTACCTGTGCTTGAAAATGTATCGGGATAGGATACGGTCTGACTCTTATAGGACTATGGTCAGTAAGAATAATGTCATGTTGAATGACATCAGTTTGACCAGGAATGTCAGTAAGGGCATCCTGAAATTGTTCTAACATAGTAGAAACTTGTTTCTGCTCTCCTGGAGATAATTCTGGAGAAATTGCAACATCTTTCCATGATTCATTAGAGTGAAGAGGAATCATTGGAAAAGGTAAATTTACATCCGAGAAACTCGTTTCCTCATCCTGTATTACTGACAGAGATGAGTACTCTGTCCATGTTGGACTGGAAAATCGTCCGTTGCCTGGAAAACAGGTTGTAAATAATCAGGACGTTCATGGAATTCCGTGAGCATGTTGATGTGGAAGGTTTTACGCTTCCCGTCAATATCGACGATATAGTCAACATCGGAAACTTTTGATATTATATCGTACGGACCTTTCCAAGAAATGAGAAGTCTCTATTTTCCCTACAAGGTAGCAAGACAAATGCTTTGTCACCTGGACAAAGTTGTCGCAAACATCTCTTTTTATTGGCAAATTCCCTTGCCTTCTGTTTCGCAAATTCAGAAGAAGCAGTTGCCAATTTGCATGCTTCAATAATCTTGTGTCTAAGTGCGATGACATATTCATAAGAGGATTTTGTGTCATCGACAATATTATCAGCAGTTATAAGATCATGAAGTAAGGACATGGGACCTCGCGGTTTCGCGCCAAAGACAAGTTCAAAGGGAGAAAATCCTGTATGTTCGTTGGCGACCTCTCTATATGCAAAGAGAGCCGCGGGTAAAACCCTATCCCAATCCTGAGGATGATCTTCTGTTATCTTACCTAGTAGGTTTTTCAGAGTTCTATTCAAACGTTCCACCATCCCATTGGACATAGGATGATAAATAAATACTACTCAGCGATCTCTCTATCTTCAGAGTCGACATTACTTGAGACATGGTATCCGATATGAGTTGGGTACCATGGTCGGATAATATTTTCTGCTGGAAACCCCAGACGAGAAAATATTAACCAAAGAGCATCTGCGACATCAGCAGTAGTTATGCTCTTTAGAGGAACAGCCTCCGGCCAACGTGTGCACATATCAACACACGTCAAAATAAATTGGTGTCCTCTAGCAGACTTTATCTTAAATGGACCAATGATGTCTATCGCCATTTTTTGAAATGGCCGAATGGGAATGTCTGCAGCCTGAATAGGTGCATCATGGCGTGGACCTCTGGATTTAATCTCTTGACATACTTTACAAGATCGACAATAGATTCGTATGTCCTTATTCACAGCAGGCCAAAAGAAAGATTGAAGAACTCTAGCTTTAGTACGGGAAAAACCCATATGTCCAGCACACTGCGAATCATGAGCGTGCTGTAAGATTTTAACTCTCATATTTTTAGGCACAAGGATTTGAGAATGAATGGACTTAGCGGAGTCTTGTACCATACGTACAAGTACGCCATTCTTCATCGTAATCCAAGATTTACGATTAGTATCCTTATTCGGATCACCTTTTGTTGCCAGAGTAAAGAATTTCTTTAGAGTAGGATCATCTTCCTGCTGTTTGATAAAGGAATCGTGGGAAATCTCCAAGGGATCATCTTGGATCTGCGCATCATTATCTTCAGAATGTGAAGATTGTGGCATATTAAGAGCTTGAGCCCTAGTGATTACTGCATTAGCAGATTGCATATTAACATTTTCCCAATTAGAAATTTGCTGTGGAGTGCATTCTTTCACTCCATGAATGCGACCGATGATAAGATCAGCGATCGGATTCGGCAAGAGACATGCTTGCACCTCTCCTGTAAAGAAAGGCGTAGCAATATTGATAATGGCAGTGGAGTACTTCTCCAATGTGCCACCAAATGTTACACATTTGACTATATTGCCTGTAGCTCGAGAAGGATTTACGAGTGATTGCCTCACTCCAATGGTAGTGCACCCCGAATCGAAAAGAATTGATACCGGAGTACCATCTATTAGGCCCCTATTAAAGACAAGAGCACCCCTTCCATTATGCGCAATTGACGCATGGAGAGCGGGAAGCGGGTGACCGCAGCTTAAAGTAGACACTGTGGTTGGATCGAATAATGTTTTGCATTGCGAACACTCAGATGCTCTAGCAAAATCGAAAGCGGAATTTGCTACACTGTTGGAGTCTTTTTTTATCATTATTCTGATTATCGGTGTCGTGGAACTCCTGTTGTGCAGAGTTAGCCTGGTAATAAGATTTACCATGTCTTTTGTGTTGTGATCTACCTCGGTTATAATTGTCTCTATAATTATTATTGCCTCTGTTATAACCCCTATTTGGGTTTGAATCATAATATTCATGATCATAATCATCATGCTCGTTATATTGAGTATCCCTGTAATATTGTTTCTTTTGTCTCCATGAAGCACTTGGGTAGTTCCTATAGCTACTCCCTTTCCGAGAATTTCTAACATTATGGGTACCCCTCGCGTGTCGAGGACTATCAGCCCGATTCCAGTTCTTCGAAGAAGAACCCTGATTTGAGTGGTTATCTTGGTTTTGATACTTATTCCAATTAACCTTTTTATCAAATTTATTTTTAGCTCCTTGGAATTTGTGTGAGTAATTCTGATTATATTCTGTTGCCGAAGCAACTGGCATACTCTCTTTAATGTTAGAGTTACTAAGAATCATGTCAGGGTGTGCCGTGGCATACTGGTCACAATATTCTTCCATTTGCTTTATTGTACCAGGTTTACGCTCATGTAAGAACTCTAGGAATGATTTATTTACAGAAGACATGACCTTGTCTCTTAGCAATAAATCCGTAAGACCATCAAATGTTTTCTCTGTTTTGGATAATTCAATCCATCGTGAAAGTGTAATTCGTGCTTTTGAGATGAAATCTGAGAATTCTACACCTACCTCAGGTCTCATTGTTTTAAACAAAAGACGGTAACCTTCCTCAGACAGCTGATATCTCTTTATCAAAGCTGCCCTAACAGCATCATAATTATCTTTGTCGGCCTCTTCAACAAAATATAACTTACTCAGGGACTCCCCTTTTAGATTTTCAGACAACTGATTCACATACTGTGATTTGTCAACATTATGAGATCGACAAGCCCGTTCAAATCTAGAAAGCCAAAATGTTATGTCATCACTGGTAGGGTTAAACGCTGGTACCTTGACCTTGTACACAAAGGGTTTACCATTACTACCAGATGCCTGATTAACATTACTCATACATGTCAATTTTAATTTCTCTAATTCAAACTCATGTTCTCTTATTGCTTTTCTCTCTTCAGCTTCTCTATCTAATCTTTTCTGTTCTGCAGCAGCAGCAGCTTCTAATTTTTTCTGTTCTGCAGCAGCAGCAACTTCTAATTTTTTCTGTTCTGCAGCAGCAGCAACTTCTAATTTTTTTCTGTTCTGCAGCAACTTCTAATTTTTTCTGTTCTGCAGCAGCAGCAACTTCTAATTTTTTCTGCTCTGCATCAGCTTCTAATTTCTTCTGTTCTGCCTCAAATCTCCTTTCCTCCACTTGCATCTGCAATTTCTTAAGTTCAGCAGCAGTATCAGCTTCTTTTTCTAATCTTTTTTTCTTCAGCTAGAGCTTTCCTTTCTTCTGCAGCAGCTTTTTTTTCTTCTATTTGAAGTTTTCTCTCCTCAGCCACAGCTTTTTTTTCCTCAGCAGCAGCTTTTCTTTCTTCAACAGCAGCAGCAATTTTTTTTCTCTTCTGCAGCTAATGCTTTGTCATATTGAGCAACAGCCCATTGTTCTAAGTCTTTTCCAGTCTTATCAAGAGATTTTCCTTGTGCAATGAAATAATCTAATGTAGACATATTGTCTTCTTAAATCAGAAACCTGAAAAAGTAAATAAATTACCCTCTTTCACGTTAATGAGAGACAAGTCTATACCATAGACTTAGTCTTAGTCCAAACTTGTATGGTTTATAATAACCAATGATAACTTGAGTACCTATGGACACAATAACTGTATCTCAAATACTGTGGGAGACAAGCCTTACAAAGGTCTTGTATACCTCAATGTAATCAAAGATCACTTGAGTACCTGTGGAAAAAAAATATTTCCCTTTACCAATCACTTTGGGAGACAAGCCTTACAAAGGTCTTGTACATTTTGTTTTATAACAATAACAATCATAAAGTACTGATCTGTACTATACTATCAGTGTATACCACTATACGTCATATGTCAACTAAAGACATTACAAAGGACAAACAAGAAAAGACAATATGAACACATTTGCAGAGATCAAATTAAATTAAATAGGAGAAATGAAAAAAAATGATCACAGAAACCGTGATGATAACTGCAATAATAAAATGACAAGACAAATAACGCCACAGTGTATAAACATAAGGGTGTAAAAAACTGAAATGAAAGGAAAGATGAGACCTACAATTATACAAACAAATCAAAAAACAAAAATAAAGAACAGAAAAAATGTTACAAATACAAATATGAAACAGTCGTCACAACTAACCAAATATTTGCAAACTATGTTGCATGCAAATTTCAATTAAGAAATTGCTCCCTATCGAACGCCAGAACAAGACCAATATCATTCGGTATTTCCTGTTCTAGTCACCTCCCATCCAGGCCCGCAACATATAAACACCTACACATATAAACAAATAACATGTAAGCATAAATAGCATATAGCATACAATATAATTTATGTCATGAATGGAATGTGTTGCAGGTATAGTGTTGTAAAGCAGGCACAGTTTATTTTAATTCTAATAACTTGCCACTTTATTGAGTAATAGATTTAATTCTAAACTATTACACTGTCAATTTTTTTCTCTTTTGAGCATATGAAGATCCAACGATGAACTATGCACTTTATGTTCAACAACACTGTGATTCTTCTGTACGTTGAGAAATGTCAACAATACTGCTCCAGATATTTTCTACACTTGATACCACTGTCCTGTGTAATACTGTCTGTACAGCGAAAAACTGTCAACAAGCGCTGACCTAGATACAGCATCCTATCGGTAATACAGGTCAAGCTGACATCGACTGTATAGCTGTCCTACTGGTGTTGATGTGTTCAAACAAATGTTCTTTCAGCTGTAAACTGTGATTCTCAACACAAAACTGCGTAAGCTGGACCCAGGAATCTGGCTCGCCACTGTAAAGTTTCTTTTCTTCTTTCCACTCTGTAAAGTGTCAGTCTGTATGCTCTGTAAGGAAGAGTGGTGTGTTGTTGAGATCAGGCATGCCCCCAGTCTACCCAGCTGTAAATGGGTAACTCACCCTAGTCCTGAGTTAGGGAAGGCAAAGGCTCCAGGGGAAGCAGGCCCTAAACTTGGTCACTCCAACCGACGCAGGATGGTGTATGTATGAAGTAGAAGTGTAGAGTGTGATTACCGCGAATGGTGTACTGTTCGTGTGCTGACCAATATAACCACTCATACACATGTGTCTACAAGGCACCAATGCAGACTGCTGGAATCTTTGTTTACTCAATTTATTCAGACGTACACACTGGGACATACGAGTACATCATGGTATGTTGACATATCAATTTGTAGGTATACATAGCAGATCTGAAGTCATGACACATTCAGAAATAATGGGCAGTACATCAAAAGTTCAATGTCATGATATATTATGGCCGCATCCCCCTATCTGACTAAACGCGTCAGTGAAGGCAGATCGGTAAATAACTAAGGTTACTTGACGTCCATAGTTTGTAGCATATATTATGAAACCACGAAAGAGGGGGTTTCTAGCAAGATTGAGATCTCCCTGTCACTGTCCGATAATAGGATAAATAATCTGTTCTCTTGGCAGTGATCAAAACATATGATGACCGAAATCTAACATGGCCGCCTCCCTGAGTTGTCGTTCACTCATTCATAGGAAGGAGAATATAAGCCAGAGTTAATTTATAATGGGTATATAAATGATTTCATAAATGTTCCCATACAGCTCTACGATGATCAGGTTAATTCACGTAGCCATAACCGCTGTAGGAAAGTCTGTCATCTTTGTCGATACAAAACACGACCCTAGCGATACGAAGCACAATGTTCCATCTAGGTCGAATCGACATGAGATCATCAAAATAGGGTCTGGCAATACATGGAGTCCGAATTATACATTGTACCGTACCTTAGGAGAGTCTCTAACATAAACTATAGTAGAGATACCATCTCCTTTAGAAGAAAACCACTTCCTGAATTATATTTCCTTAACAATCTACCAGCCCTTTGAAAAGTGCGTACCAGCCATTATCACGGTACATCGGAACTCATCACGACTTGTCAAGACAACTCATACTTCCGCTAGACCGGAATAATAAGAATCTAGTCCCGCCTACCCATCCAAAATATACAATATAGGACTGATTCTACTTGTACTAATAATATGTAATACATATGAATTCAGGCCATAAACATAATAAGCAAATTAATATATTTTCTGGCCCTAAAAAATAAGTACAAACGTAAGAGCACTCCATGCGCCGGATCAATATCAAGTTACGTATTTACATGCACGATAAGAGCAGCTATATAATGGAACTATCAATAGTCTACCAAACGTATCTTTAACCAACCTGGATCACAATCGCCAAAATTCCAGCCAGCATTACAAAACCTTGGAAGACGTCAGTCCATACTACAGCTTTCATACCTCCCTGGGAGTGATCGAGGAAATGACATAGTTATTTAGAGAGTTAATGAGTGAGCAATTGGATTCATTGATGGAAATAATAAATGAATGGTTGAGGCAATATGCAAGTTAGAGCGTAAAAGGGCTAGGTAATAAACTAGAGTTTTTGGGAATCAGTGTGTAAAGAGGTCAAGGCAGTGAATTAGAGTTTTTATGAGTCAGTGTGTAATAAGGTTATGGGGTAGGGAACTAGAGTTTTTGTGAGTTAAAAAAATTAACGTAGTTAACGAGCTATAGTAAGTCAATGTGTATCAGGCTGAGGTAGATGTGAACCTTCTTTTGCCATTCTGTCAGCCTCTTCATTGCTGGTGATGTTACAATGAGATGGGATCCATTGGATCACAACACTTTTGAATCGTTGACAAAGTTTGTGGAGCATTATTCTGATGTCATCAAGATCTGTATTATTTTGGCTTTTCAACGTTGCAATTACTGACTGTGCATCAGTAAAGAAAGCAACTTGTCTCTCTGTGCTTTCTTCTGTCAATATAACCTCTGCTGCAGTTTTTTTCAAGGCCTCTGCCTCTGCTCTGAAGTTACTTGAGAATTGCCCTGTTGCCACTGACAGCCGTTTTTCTGCACCAGTGCTTAAAGTCAGAAAGACACCGCCACCTCCATTTTCTGTTGCATTTGTTGCTGATACATCTGTGTATGCATGGGTCCAGGTATTGCGGGGGTAATGTTTCTCGATGTATTTTGTCGCTATGGATTTTTTATCTGTTGCAGTTTGGCTCTTTTTTCTTTCAATTCCAGGAATGTTTTCAATCATTTTAGGGAAACGATTTTGCTTCCAAACTGGAAGCTTGTGTGCAGTGTAGATAGGTTTAAAAGTGGATATTTTCATTAATGGANACTGCTATCATCTGTGGTTTGGTTGATTCTACAAAGTTGCTTCGTTTGAGTCTTTGCCTTCTAACAGCATTCATTCTATGGCACATTGGGTGGTCTGTTAGTCTTTTGAATTGTTCGGCCTGTTGCTGAGCCCTGCAGTCTCTTCTATCCTCCTTTGGCTGGAGGCATGTACTCTTTTCGAGTTCTGTTATAGGTGTTGACTTCATGCCTCCCGTTATAATTCTCATTGCTTGATTTTGGAGTCTGCTAATTTTATCGAAGTTTGTCTTAGCTGCTGTTGCCTATGCTGATATGCCATATTCAAGGTGTCGTAATTTTTTAGAAGATAGGACTGAGGTAATTATGGTCCCATTAAAGCAAAGGTGATAGTGACAGCTATGTGAAAGGGAGGTGTAAGAAATAGTTTCCGTTTCACGAGGTTGTGATAGTGTAAGAGAAAACACAGTCTTGGATTTAGCAATTGCTCTAATCCAGCCTATCTTTTACGACTATATTTACTACAGACTCACTCTCTCGCCTTGTATAAAATACAAGTTACACAACTCTCACGTACACACAGTACGGTTACAAAAATACGTACAGACGTGAAAACAAACTATGGATAACATATAAAAAGGACTGGGGTTTGACCAACACTATTTCTTAAGGTTTGTTATGTTTATTAACGCTAGAAATATCACAACATCTAGAAAGAAAGCATTATCATTACATCAATGAATTATAGTTTACAGACAAGAAATGAAAAATATAATCTAATAGGTCTCCCTCTTGTATGGGAATACTAGGAAAGATCCCAACAGAGGTGATTAACCCAAATAGAAAGATCGAGTTAATTACCAATGGGAGTAGGGAATGGTCAGGACGAGTAAGACTAAGTCCTTAATTATACCTATCCCGAGAAGATAAAAAAAACTCAGATTTAGTGAGAGATGAATAAGACCAGAAGACGCAGCAATAGAGACCGCAGTCAGCGACTCATAGCTTGACTGCCTGCGTCAGGACCAGCGAACCAGAGCTGGTCAAGACCGTGCTCCACCTCCACGTGGTGGTCCTGGAAACAGTCTGCAGCAGTGCAGGCTGGCTGAGCGAGCACGGATCGCAATTGGAAGGTAAACCCGGTCCTAAAAAATGCCGTGCAGAAGTCGGATGTGTCGACCGAAAGGTGCAGATATCACAGCTTAGGCGTAAACAGACACAACGCAACCACCGTCCTTTTCAGGGCGAACGAAGAAGAAGAAGAAGAAACACAAACAGTTATTTTAAAACAACTATTCAGTCATATTCAGGGTCAAGTGTAGCCCCAGACTTATCCGATAAGCTGACTGCTATTGTTCGGTGAGTCGCTACAATTGATGCGTTGGTATTGGTGCCTGGCTATTATTTCTGTTCACTGCAGGTATTTTCTTTGGATAAGTGTTTCTACTGTGTTGGCACTGTCCTGGAAATTAATATGGTAAAATATTGTTTCAGTGGGGTCTAGTCTCAGTTGGACTATGACACTCAGTGACGTGATGGGAAAAAATGTTAACTGATAAAAAATCTACTGTTCGTTGAGGTGGGAACCGAATACAAACATGGAGTTCTCTTAAATAAATTCGATGAAGGAAAAAAAAAAAACTCCGGTCAGTGGTCAGATGAAAAGTACTGACTTACGGCTTCAGCCGAAATGTTAAATATATTATGATGTAAAAAAGTTGTATTCTAGGAATGTTCAGTACCAGTTTAAAAATTTTATCTATTATTGTTTGGTTTCTTCTTTAGCTTCTCGTCATAAATAGAGAAATGGACCGCGCAGGGGTCACAACATAAAGCTGGTCATAACAATAATTATTTGTATGCTGGTAGTGTCGTAGATTTTGGATAGGAGTATTTAAGACTTGGGTTGGTCCCTTCTGAATAGAGTGGAATGAGTGAGAGTCACAGTGTGAGTTAGAAAAATGAAATAGATACCACAAGTGAGATGATAGAATAGTGATAGAGGCTGTCTCTGAGATGCGAGAAAATCTTCTCTCTCTCTCTCTCCTATCTTCTACGACAGATTTTTACAGAGTCCGACAGTCTACACCACATATATATTACATATATTTCTATCTACTCACGGGCACGCACTTACACGTGACGACAGTTAAACACACAGACTTGGAAAAATCTATAACAATGATTATATAAAATATTTAGAAACGAGCTGACCAGCACACTGATTTAATTTATGGGTAAGTTTATTTATCATTTATTAAACTTACGACACAACATATAAATTTTACATCAAAAGAAAACATATACAAATAGTCATAAAATCAAGAAAATGCTACAAGGATGATAGCCCCGTTATGCCCTTAACTCTAGGTTTAGCCCACAGCCCCGTTAGGATGACAGATGATGGCCCAAAGAATTAGGGATGCATATGGTTAGGGTCTAATATTGTCCCCTTTCTAGAAGGTAAGAACTGACTTATGACAGCAGTATCTATTCTAAAGGAACAATTAATACAACAAGCGAGTGCAATAAATAACGAACATCCTTCCGTCACTTTCACTCGGTTCATTCATCAGGGATCCCTGGCACACGTTCTTACCTATCAAAAAAACTTGACGTTGTTCACCGTCTGGCGCAACCGTAGGACACTTCTCTACAGTGAATCTGTATGCTTTGGATAAAGCGAATCCCAGCTCTACAATTACAGGTTTATTCCACTGTTTTCGGGGAGCGTTCACTTCACCAGTTAGATTTTAGATTTACTGTTAATGTCACTTGAATCAGGTTTGATAAGCAAGTTTAAACGGGCACACAGAGTTCCGAAAAAAAAACACGAGGATTCCCTTAATTTGGAAAAAATGACCAGTGGACAACTGCTCTCAACAGATAGTCTTGGTTCACTATCCACTCTTTCAATAGTGTTGGAAATGTAAATGTTAGTTCTTGCAATTATTCTCGCCGCCAGGCAGCATATACATTTAAATTTGTGGAGCAATATGAACTGGCTCAAAGCCCAATATATATTTCTAGTCTTTAGAAACCGTTTGTGGGATTTGTATTACTGTCTATCTCTGATGGCATATGCACTGTCAGACGAGTGT
This sequence comes from Oreohelix idahoensis, assembly GCA_024509875.1. Classification (NCBI taxonomy): domain Eukaryota; kingdom Metazoa; phylum Mollusca; class Gastropoda; order Stylommatophora; family Oreohelicidae; genus Oreohelix; species Oreohelix idahoensis. Next base: position 86,870 of record JAMPIV010012766.1, read on the forward strand.
TACTTGAAAAAAAAACCCCACGTGGTTAAAGATAGGAAATGTCTATGCTTCTCACACAGTATGTCCTTTTTACTAAAACGCCAGCAAGTTTGGGTTCACCCCCAGAAATGACTGAATGAAGAAAAAAAAAAAAAACATACAATATACTCTACAGAATATGTACTCGTTAAGAATCTTACATATTAAACGGCAAGCCTACAGCTTGACTTATTATTATTAAAACTTCCCGTGAGATAAGTTATATTTAAAAAAAATCATAAATCCTCATGAATTTAGGAACACGTGCGTATTCCGTCAACATCTCATGACGGGCTTTTTATCTCTAGCATTTTATAAGTTTGTTATTAAAACAGTTTCGACTGAGTATTTAACAGTTAAATTAAAGTTATTTCAGCTACTAGTTTAGTACGCTAAAAATATAATTTATTTTGTATCTCCACTGCAACTCGCCCATTAAAGAAATAACAAACTATCAAAATCTTCCCGCTCCACACCGAACCACTTTAAAATCGAATCGGCCATTTAACACTAAATCACTTCACAAAAACTAGATATCTATATTATATATATATTAATATACCTCAACCACAGAATTACTAAGAACGTTAAACCACTTCGACCAAACTAAGGCCATCTCTATTTACAGAGATTATTTAGAAATCGAACGAAGGTTGTTCTAGTCTAACTGCAAAGTTACTGAGTGAAACGAAATAGTTTCAAACGTGTGTTAATATTTTAAACCAGACAAAGGGTGAACTATTGTTTGGTAGAAGGAAATGCTCTCGCCTGTCCGGCTGAAACGATACGTGTAACACCGAACATGTCGTAACTGCAACCACTCACCAAGATGTACGCGTGTCAGTTTCAAATCTCAGACAACCGTCTGAAACTGCGACTATAAGGTGTAAATATTCGCTCCTACTTAAGCGTTCGGCCCGGAAAACCCGCGCGTGACAGGTGCAAATGTAGACAAAAGTCTGCTCTATGTCCAGCGAGACGAATTTCTCACACCCCAGGCCCAGAATCTGGTCGGGCCGCGCTCTGACCGGGGAAACTGCAGACGTATGTCTGGCGAGAACTGTATATTCACAGCTATCTGCGCGACTGACATCTGATGCAATAAGGTTACTGGGCAGGAGGAGAAAGAAAAACGATGAAGGGGAAGAAAGAGGGTGTTCGCGACGAATGAGGCGAAAAAAAACAGGAAAAGCAAGTAAAAACGGAAAAGTAATAAAATGAAAGGATTAGGGTGAGAGAATAGGAAGAAGATGTAGGTAATTTAATGATATAAAGACCCACAAGTGACAGGACGTCCCCCCTTAAGATATGGAAGCACTCCATGTCTACGTTATGGAATTAAATTTCCTATAACCGTAGCTTCGGGGTGTGTCCTGTTCTTCTTCCTTCTCGTCTTCCCCCTCCCTCTCTCTCCAATTCCTACTCAAGTCTACTCCCAAAGTTTCCTTTCTCTGGAATGTTTCCCATGCGCGCTTGAAAGAACGTCGCCGCTTCTGACATTTTTGAAAGATTTCCTGTGATAGCGGTGGAATAATCCCTGCCACTAACATCATCATCTTCGTCAGCTCCCCCCCCCCCCCCCCGGCTATCGTCAGAAGATGGTCGGACGTTGGCACTGGTTTTTCCCAGTATCTCTTTAACAGATTTAAATGGAAAACCTTCTCCTTTCCTTCAATCGAGATCTGGTAGTTAGCCTTAGAAATCTTTTTCAGGACGGTAAACGGCCCTTGCCATCCGATCTTCAGTTGGTTGTTCTCGGTAGGGAGCAACACCAAAACTTTCTCTCCTGCTTCCAGTTCTCTCTCTTTCGCGACTTTCCTGTATCGTGGTTTAGCGTGCTTTGTGCGAGCTCGCTTATTAAAGTTAGTCGTTGCTAGGTCCCACCCTAGTTTCAACCGTTCCTTTAAAACCGACACATATTTACTGGCTGAGACAACTGTCTCATCTGCCTTCTCGTCTGTCAGAGACTGAAGTAAGGCTTCAAGCGGGCCCTTAATGGGTCTGCCGAATAAGAGTGTAGCTGGCGGAAATCCTGTGGAAGTATGAGGAGATTCTCTGTAGCCAAATAATGCTGCAGGAAACAGAGATCCCAATCTTCAGGTTTCACTTGTGCCAGCTTACTTAGCATCATGGTGAGGTTTCCATTAGCACGTTCCACGAGCCCATTTCCGGCCGGAGTATATGGCTTAGTGTGGATGTGCTGGGTCCTCAAGAGATCTTACGATCTCATCCATCAACAGGTTTCGGTATGGAGATCCATTATCCGTCAACACTTGCTGAGGGAATCCCAACCGAGTGAAAATCTGCACGAGGGCTTCTGCGACATGCTTGGCATCTGCGCATGTTAGCGGGATAGCTTCTGCCCATAAAGTGCATGTATCGACTAAGGTCAGGATGAACCTGTTCCTTCTTTTAGTCCTTTCGAAAGGCCCTAAAATGTCGATCACAACCCGTTCGAATGGTGTTCCCATTATTGGCATTTCACCCATGTGGACTGGGGGTGTCCGTTGCTTGGGTGGTACAGCGTTGGCACTGGGCACAGGATTTGATGTACCTGATAATTTCAGTGTTTACTCCTGGGCCACCAATAATGAGTGGTTTTATCCGATGGTTTGAGGCGTTTTTGTCCCATATGTCCGTCCCCGCTTGAAAGGGAAGAGAGTGCCCCATTTCTAGGATTTGGCTTCTGTACTGTTTCGGTACTAGGAGCTGGTTGTAACCTTGGTCAGGCTTGCCCGTTCTCCGATAAAGTACGCCATCCTCAGAAAAAATGTCTTCGTGCTGTTTGGGTTCCTTAGCAATGGGCAGTTTCCTAAAGCAGGGTGCCAAGGTAGAGTCCTTGTATTGCGCTTC